>QDHC01004645.1:223213-234399 GCA_013186455.1 Papilio dardanus tibullus | reverse complement strand
TTTGATGACTTTCGGTGTTCCTATATTTTTGGGCACTTTAGATGTTACGATACTATTGAAGCTGACTGTACCTTGCACTATACTTACCAAACACCAGACTGTTTCTGCAATGCTAAAAATAAAAAAAAACATTTTCTTAATTTGATATTACAATAAAGAACGGACAAAAATAGTCTCGTTTATAAGTTCGTATAAAACTAGTCAGTATTCGTATAAGATTGAGCATTTCCTTGCATTAAACATGAGACGAGTTGTACCAAATTCGTACCCTCTTGCGTCCCTCGCCTATAACGGAATTAAAGTTAGTAGGGTGGCGGAGCCGAGGGTCCGCAGCGGGCACCGCTGTAGACACGCGTCTACTCACTTACCTATATCTCACTCAATACAAGGTTACGTTTCTAATACGCATATAACCATTATCCTAGGGCTTCATTAGACCGAGTTCGCGGAAAAAATCTCTAATTTTGCTTGCGTAAGGCCGTTTTTTGCGTGACATTGGTCTAATGTAACCTTAGGGTTATGATTATATCCAGGGGGGTTATCCAAAGTACATGTGCTACAAAGCGATAGCGAACATCAAAAATATATGGAACTGACAATGACGTTCGATATCTCACACGTGACAAGCACATGACTTATCGAATGTTATTGTCATCGCCAATCCAAAGATAGTTTGGATAACCCCCAGGTCTTGGTGTATTATTTTAATTATTGAAATCAGTCCTATATTTGACTTGTTAGAAAAAAAACTCATTAGAATCTTGTTTTATTCTTAAAGCTAAGAATATTAAATCCGATTCTTAAATATTTTTTATTCAATGAGCGTAAACGTATTTTTTGTGAAGAAAAAGGAAGTCTTTTCAACCTTTTAATAAAATTCAGTTTTCACTTGTACACTGGTAAATCTTGCTTTTAATATTTTCGAATGTGTAAAGTTAATGCCTTTTATTTTTAGCAAAAAATACATATTTTTTTTCATATATATTGAAATGCTGATAAAACATTTACCTACTGAAGGAATAATACATAACTAAAAGCAATATTACAGATTATAATACCATGATATGATATTGCATATTCCGACGTCGCTTTCCCGAGCGGCGTCCTGTCTGTTCACGGGCTAGGTTGCGTCGTATGCAGCCGGGTGGGGGCACGGAGTGGGGGCACAGGATGGAGGCACGGGACGGGGGCACGGGGGGCGGTTGAATGTCGGGCAAGGGCGGCGTGAGTCACGGCCGCCTGGTCGATACTGCACCGTGGCTACGTGCCCCCCGACAGGACCGCGTGCTGCAGCCGCTTCCAGACCGAGCCCGAATGTCGTTCGAAGGTTACACCCAGTCTACTTCTACGCAGTACCAACTGCGACTTGAGTCTCTTACTGCGCACTTGAGTTACTTACATCACTTGGTTTTAATCTAAGTTATTTTATTAAGTTTCAATTATATCCATGGTTTAGCTGATGTGTAATTTAGTTGTTCGATGTTGACTGAAACTATAGATTTTGCTTTTTAAATAGATTTCACGGCCTTTCCAAGCAATCGAAGTAGGTATTCTTATAAGGAACAAAAGTGGCGACTTTGGTCCAAGGACTATTTTTTTTTGGTTAGATAGAAAACTTTTGCTAACGCTTGTTTAAGTAAAAGCCAAGACCACCACATCATTATCCTTACATTTATAGTCTTTGTAAACTTATATTATACTTACAGTAAAAAGGGATTTATTTAAAAAATATATAGTTACGGCTCGTTTTTGTAATTGCACATCGCCTGTGCTATTTTCCACCTTTTGAATAATTTGCTACGTTGAAAACTAGCCATTGACGCCCGTTTTATTTTAAGAATTGTTCAATGCAATGCAACGTTGAATTTTTATCAGTTGCTTTTCTAAAATCGTTTTAAATTATAATAAAAAGTTTATATGACTTTATTTAAAAAAAAGAAAAATAAAAATGTGTTTCAATTTAAATAATTAACAAATTAAAATAATTTTATTTTGACCTTGGCATTGCAACCTATGCTTTCTAATTATAAAGTTAATCTCTTTAGCGTTAAGGCTCTATGAGCACCTATGGCCTTGAGTGAGTGCTGAAATATTTGTCCAAAAATGTTTCGTTAATTCCCTTCCGGAAATAGAAACTAAATGTTACAGCTTTATATTATTTTCAACAATAAAATCATAATTTTCGTTAACGTAGACTAGTTAGTTTGCTAAGGTATTTATTTATTATAAACTAGCTGTCGCCTGCGACTCTACGCGGAACTGAGATAAAATATAAAAACTCATGTAGGTAATAGATGAAGACCTAAAGATATCATAAACTCTACCATACTGAAGTTAGAGCACGTTAGAGTTTATTTTATAAAATTTCCACTACCAAATATTCACTCAATACGTAATACCTTATAGATTTAAATTCATAAATAATAAAACCTAAAAACCCAAAAGGATAGAACATTGATTTTTTCCTGTATCTCTTATATTAGCGAGATGTATGTAAATATTGTTAGAGTACGTATATATGCACGTAGCGTGCTAGTATATTTGCGTGTGTTTAGTGGCATTGAGTACTAATAATAATAGGTGAACTTGACATTGAGAGCAGAGGCTCGTCAACGTAACGAGACTTGCCGTCTCTACCGCACGCCTCTACCGCCTTGAGGTAGGAATAGGACGGATTATATCTTTCTGTGTACGCGACTGTTTGTAGGTCAGTCGTGTATTTGTTCCGGACGATAGTCAGAAAGTCGACTGGAGGTTAGAAATACACAGTTTATTATGTATGGACTTGCTTTAATTTGATAAAGGTCTTCATGCACCTGCATTTTTATAACAAACCTATGATAATGCGAGATTTATCACCATAATAGTCCTAAATCATGTCAATAGTAAGAGATTAATTTTTAATTCACATATTGTTCGTAAGAAACGGGATTCTTACCACGATTTAGCTGATTGAGCTCCCGATATTTCGGGACGAACAATATGATAGTAAAAATCACGAAAGTTTAAAGTTATATATAATTTAATTCAGTTTGTATATACGAGAATGTGTGAAAATATATTAAAAATGCTTAATAATAATTAAGTCATAATTATTATTTTCTTACACAATATTTGTAAATCAAAATTATCTGGAAAGGACAACAGGTTGCCTACGAGCTATTTTATTTTGTCAAATATTGCTACGCATTTTCTAGTAAAAAATATTATACATTTTTCATTTAATTTAAGTTTCCTGTTAAGTTGTTAACATACGTTAATAAATCATAAACCTTAAAGTAATAATTTATTTTTTATTAACAACTGTGCCTGAAATTTTACAGCGGTATCTAGTTACATTCCATGAAATTACATCTAATGTTCGCGCGCTAAAGCCTGCGTGGTTCAGGAAAATTCCGCTAGATGGCAGAGGTAGCATTGTTGCTTGAAAACTTTCACGGTTCACTTGTAAGATGGAGCTACTTGTAGCTCAAGCAGAATAAGTTCGTACGCGAATATTTTTATTTAATTTGAATTAATATTTTTTTAAATTTTATAAATAACAATTTTAAATTCGATTTCAGTTACTTCAGGAAAATTATTGATTTTACCTATGTGGTTATTTTACATATGGACAAAAATTACACATTAATAAAATAAGAAATGGAAACCAGGAGTTCTTAGCTTAATATAGCCAATTAATTATATTTATTTTAAAATATAATTGTTCATTAATTACATATTATTTATAACACAATAAAAGGCCATTTTTAGAACGGTAAAAAAATCAAAAATAATACATGTATCGTCTTAATCCTTAACGTCCATAAAACAGCTAAATTAATCTTACTAGGACATATAGTATAAGTTTGATTATTTAATTCCGAATGGCGATATAATAAGGAGTTCCCAAAGGTTATGCAATCAATCGGTTACTATTATACTCATTGATAGGTACATGTTACAATGTAATGGATTAAGTGAGCGTAAATATGTTTTTTTTTACGCGAAACATAACGCAGGTGAGGTGCGGAGCGGTGGCTGCGGCGAGGTGAGTGACGCACGCAATGCACGCCGCACGGTCATCGCTCCCTTTACAGAAAAAAAATACGTTCTTGACTCAGTTTGTTTATTGCATACTTACCCACGCTTACGTCAGTCGGTATTTATGCTGTGTGTAACTTTTTTTATACCGTTTCACTTTGATAACTTAATTTTTTTTTATTTACCCTTATTTAAACATTATTATTGGAAATTCCATTTTTATGTGTTAACTAGATTGGTTATTATTTTTGTAACTTAAGCTTAAAAATAAAGTTGCAACTTTTGGTTTTCCTACTCGACGGTAGATGGCGCTAGGTGTCTTATTTTCCGCCGAAGAAAATTACCGAAATTGAAAATCTTAATTTTAAATTATAAGATAAAACATCTTTTAACGTAATCAAGACGAGCAGATATATAGACATTTAGCAAATGTTTGACAGCTTTTTTTTTTTCAAAAAAGTGGTGTAAGTGTAACCAACAACGAACCAAGGTATTTGTAGACCAGCTACGATATCATATACCTAATACGTAACTTTTCAGAATCTTAAGTATTTATATGTTGTTTATATTTATTAATGTACTTATTTAAGAGCTACCAATTTTGGAGCTTTTACCTATTTGCGCTTCAATAAAATGATTCTCTTAAACCTAATTGTCATGGGATATTAAATTGCATACTTTTTATTTATTTATTATTATTTATTATTTATTGTCTTTTCTTTGTTCTCATTGTTTTAAACAAAATAAACCGACATTGCAATGTTGCGAAATTATTCATATCGCTTAAATGTTTTCGAACAATAAAGAATGTATAAGAAATAGTAACAATCGCCGGGACCTTCGGTAGTAATATCGATGTGATAGCAACATAATAAAATAAAACAGTTTGCCGGAGAAGGGCGGGCGATATCGTAACTGTAGTTAACGATAGCGCTGCCGAGGCGCAACCTTGCAGAGTTTGTTGCTCCGCGCGCGGGGCCGCCCAGCCAGCCCGTGCTGAGCCGCCACACGGCTCCCCCGCGCCACACCGCTTCTTGCCTCGCTCCGATATACGATAATTAATTGATCAAACAAAACCATACAAACATCATAAAACACAGCGTTAACCTTCTAATGCCACAAATAAACTCTGAAAATATATTTTGTTCTAGGAAAAATAAAATAAATCATGACTTTTTCAGTATATAAAAAAGTTTACAAGCAGTTAAAAATATCTTTATAATAGAATTTCTATTTAATTCTAACTTTTGGATTCATGACAGGAATGTAATTTTTTAATCAATATAAATTATTGTTCAAATAAGTTGTAATGGTGGTAAATAACTAAAGGTGACATTTTGAAATTCATCAAGTTAACATTGAGGGATCTCGTCGACTTCAGCGGTTAGTTACTAATACTATGTTAATATGATATATGCTTGTATCAGTACGGGTGCTATGATAAGTGAGCTATCGAGCATTAAATGCTCTTGATGTAGGTTCTTGTGCTAGTTGCAGGTTGTTTACATCGCTGGAGTGCGAGCGATGAGTCCGACGAATCCGATCCTGCAATGATAAATGAAATTTGATACTAATTTGTAATATAACTGGCAAGCTGCATTTTAAAAACTTGTTTATCCTTAGACCACATTACGTACTTGATATTAATTTCGTACTTCTTCGTTATTTGACAACACATTAGTATGGAATTCAAGCTAAAAATATAGCTAAATATAAACATATCAGTGACAAAAGAATTAAATAAATATCTTCAAGATAAATAAATAGGATGTACCGATGACTTACAAATAGGGCTGTCACCTCTTAAGACTTGCACCATGCATATTCGGGATACAAGTTTAACATCGAATTTGTTTTAGTCAAAATAGATGCTGTAAAAGTTTTATTTTGTCTCACTCTAAGGCTTCATAAGACCATTGTCACGTGAAAATCGGCCTAACGCCGAAGCAAAATATCATTTTTTTGCGCGAACTCGGTCTACTGAAGCCGTAGGGTTATAAAGATCAGAGGGCTGACAGGTGACCGTGTTTTTTTCTGTCGGTGTTTATGTTTATTGAAAGTTGGCAGCCCTATATAAAAGTCAACGCAAACGGGTTACTTTGTTCCCGTATTCGAGTGTGGTGTGACCTACATGTACAATTTCAACAGAATTATTTACTCATCTCTACTTGTTTACACGAATTGAGAGAGAAGTAAAGAGAGATTAAATTAAATAACTTGCTCTATTGATTAGCGATTAATTAATTGTTATTTATTTTTTAAAAAACTAATTTTAAGCCATGATAATTGGAATCTGATAATAAACGAATCACTATCTCTTTCATATTTTTGTGAGTCAGTTACAGGATTAAAATAAATTTCCACAACAAAAGTAGATATCGTAAATGCTGTAGGTAACAATGGTATTGTTTATACAGGATTTGAGTAATTTAAAGATTAATTTTTTAACAGTATGATATAAGGACATAAGGAGTTGATGTAGATAAGTTACAACGACAGTATGGTTGGATCTCACGAGAGCGATAATTGCGAAGGTCGCGCCGCAGCTGGATCTGGGCGTCACACATCCAACTCCTCCGTTTCATATCAATACATAGTTAGCTTATGACGATATACTGGTCAATTAAATAACACGCGATTTTGATATCAACGTTATGGAGATAAGGTGTATTTCGGTGTAAACACTAGCGCGGTCGGTGGCCTTACCTCGTTAGAGTTCATGCACCCGCGCGAAACTGGGCCACGTACCTCGTGTTGCTCCCCCCGCCCCGCGCCGCTCGCCCCTCGCCGCTCGTCCGCCCGTTACCTACCACTACAATTTCAATGAAATGTTACTATTACTCGATTTAAAAATATACTATGGCAATTTTAAATACGAAAACAATATCATATTTCAGTGATAAACTGCGAGAATTTATCACAACATTTACTTCGATATGACGCTATCATGTTCTTTGTTTGTTGACTTGCGAATCAATGGATTTAGGGCATCTTACGTATTACAGTTGGTAATATATTTTACCTCTAATTAAGTAGGTACATTCACATTGACTAGTCATTGAATAAAAGTGTAAAAATAGACGAAGATTTTAGTAAACGATAACCAGTTTATAATATTATCTAGCGTGTGACGTAACAGAATTGTCGACGAGTTGAAGAGAAATGCTGTCACCGAGCTCGGGGGACCTGAACCAGTATTGCGCGGAGCGGTTGCGCAAGCGCCGAGAAAGTGCGAGTAAAAGTTGACGCAACCCGCGTCACACACGCGCACATGCACCACACCGCGTCACACATACACTCTGCTCTAGTGTGTGTCATTCTTTGCAACATTGTTGATTCTTGTTAGATTTCAACTCAGAGTAAAATTATTTTCTAATAAACTTACTAATTTGATGTCAATATAGATACCACGTTTAATATTATAGTTTGTAAGTCACCTTATTAAAAATATAAGTATTGCTTAACAAGTACCATTTTTTCGACTTAATGAACATTGTTTACGTTCAAAATTGTTTTTAATTTTGTAGGAAAACACTGCGATACATTAATCTTTATCCATCATTGATAAAGTGTAGCCGTGACGCGAGCGGCGCGCCATATTGACTTAAAGCGGAACCTTCAAGGCTGATTGCGAGCCTTTTACTAATAAAGAAATATAATTGGTACGATTTGAAATTGTTGCGCGGCACAGCATCCGTTAAATTGTACCTTGATGCTTCTCACCTTCGAACGCCACGACTTGTACCCACACATAGGTCGGTAACCTCCCATCTGCGAGCGAATTGCATACCTACTGCAACTGCAACGGCGTAGTTTGTTTGTTGCTCATTACTGAGAAGACATCGGCGGCGATTTGCGTGCGAGGTCAGCACTCGCCACAGACTAGGAATGTTTCGGCAATGCAATCTAATACCACCTTCATTTTGTTGAGACAAAACGCAATCTACATTCTTTCGCTGGGTGCATTTGATTGTTAAATCGTTTTACTTCTCGAATATTAACTAGCACAAGACATTTTCTTAAATGAACAGTTTTGTTGTTTTGCACAGAATATAGATTTTTTTACATCCGACATTATCTGCATTTACTCCTTACATAAACACATTATCTTTTAAACTATATTTTTCCTTTATAGTTTAAAAGCTTTTTATTTTAGCTTAGATACAATAGTAATCAAATTAGTAAATTACTTGTAGTTACAAATGTTGTAGGAGAATAACCCAAATTCGGCTTTATTTTCTAAAAATAATTTCTGGAGTTGGTAAGTTTCTAAGTATAGTGGGTTATGGAGGGGGGTTACGGTGAACGGCAGGGGGGGAGGGCGCTCTGTGGCGACAGAAATAGGGCGCAGAGGACAGAGCAAGGCTGCCCCGGTTGCCGTGCGTCGACCCGCGCCCGTACCTACGACACGTACCTACGTAGCCGAGCGGCGCGCGTGTGTGCGTAGAGCCCGCTACGGATCTACGCGTTGCTCCGCACCGCGCCGCCTATGCACTTACTCGTACACCACACTGACTAACTTTAGCTTTATTCACTCAATGAAAATGATACTAAATAAAATGTTCATATGAATAATATAAAATATGTAAAAATGTGTATTTTGCTCTATTGATGATTCATGATTATTTTAATATTAATTCTTAATTTTAACACACATCGTAGCCTTAGTAAATTCAGTTGATTCACAAAAATCTGTAAGAAGAGATTGTCTAAGACACAAAGCAAAAGACTATAGTAAAATAAAATATAATTTAAAAAATATGTAATAAAATTCATAGCGCCATCTGGCGCAGAGTAGTACAAACGCGAGCGCTTGCCGAGTCGCTTAGCTGGCAGCCACCTCCCGTCTCTCCGCGCGATAAGGGCACGAGTTCGTTGCCCCGATAGAGGCTGACCTCAAAAACGAGGACACTGCAAAATTAGGACGCTGACAACATAACGACTCGAGCGCCCGCGAGCTGCAATACACTTTCAACTTTAACATTACACGATACGATCTAATTTTGTATATTAAATTGGAATGAACTATATATATTTGATCAATTAGGCAAATACGCTGACTCCGACAGCAGTGAGCTAGCTTGAAGTGTTTCACTTTATGATAATAATAGTTCCAGATTATTCTAGGAATACAAACGGTGATGTTGACATGTATGGGCACCGTGGAGAACTCGAACGTAACTAAATACATGTTATTTTAAATATTTGATGAAACCGCTAACCTTAACTGAACAACAAACATACCGACGTAGAGATGACGCACCATCCTTTATTTAAAACTGTTCACTCTGACGAATGTTAAAATAAGCCGTTATTTACTTTTAAAAGTAAACAATCTTAATTAATATTCATAAAAATCGGACGAATTTTATCCAAACAATGAGACATTTCCATACATTTTTTAACTTTTAAATGTTTTCTTTTATTTCTTTTGGAAAAGAGCAAATATCATCAGTGAATTTTCAAAATGGAAAGGGATATTTTGTTTAGTAAAATATCGTCTTAAAATGTCCCTCACCACTCAATACTTTGTAAATTACTTTGTGCCAATATTTTGTCTATTATTATTTGTTTTTGAGTAAAAAAACACAGTATTATCAAAATGTATAATTTTTAATCTTTTGTTTCAGGTAAATATTCCACCGCACGCACATACAAAGAACAACGTGAGGTTTTTTTCATATTTTTATGCTCATAACCCTACTAACTCGGCTTCATTAGACCGAGTTCGCGGAAAAAGAGCGATTTTACTTCGGCGTAAGGTGTTTTTTGCATGACATCGGTTTAATGAAGCCTTAAAGTTAGAGATTAAATTGAAATAATTTTTTTATGATCATAACCGTAAACAAGATGACACGTTTACCGTGGAGTTTCCACTCCCTAAACATAAAAGTAGCATATAAAAATACGTTTTGTGTAGCGTGACCGGAAAAAATAGAAAACTCAGAGCGTCGGTAGCTCAGGGGTTTAGCTCTTGACTTGTAAACTCCAGGTCCTGAGTTCGAATCCCGCCATGTACCAATGTGTTTTTCGATTTTCGTTTTTCATATGTACATATTTACCCGACGCTCTTAGGTGAAGGAAAAAATCGTGATGCAACCTGCACATATCGGTGAAGAAATTCAAAGATATGTGTATTCACGCAAAATACGCGCTAGTCGTGGAGTTGCGGAAAATGGAGCCCATCATAGGTCGAAACCTTTAACCTTTTAAAATAGATAACTCTTTGGATGCATCAATTGTCTCCTTCATTTCACCACATGTACGCTAACAAGTTAGTTCTATATTTTTCAGTTATATATTGATGTGTTTTATATTTCTGATCAAACTATACAATACTTTTAGCAGTAGAAACTTACGGTTACTTCGAATATAACTGAAAAATATTTGCGCATAATTCTAATAACTTTAAAACAACATAATCTTATTGAAGTTAAACATTGTTGTTGAAGATGAATATTTAAATAAAGGTAATAATTAACATAATACTCATTACTTTGGATTTAATTTTATATTATCTTGTAATATCTGTTCTTGTTTAAACATAACCTACACCAATGTATTACATTATTTAAGATCTTTGTTAAAATAACTCAATCAACTGTGACAATAACGAATGTTTTCACAATGTACGAGTGTTGCCCGACTTAAAGGAGGGTAATGTTTTTGTCTTGTTTTTTTATACTGTGACATCTATAGTTATGGTTTCACTTATGTATGACGTGTGATTTGATACGTATTAATTTCCAGAATTTCATAGTGTCTAGTAGGTCGGGATTTTTGTTTCCTTTTTTTAATTATTATGTCCAGTATAATTATTATTTTAGAAAGTTAAATTGTTTAGTTCAACTTTTATACTTGAAGTCTTTAAGTGATTAGGGGAAGGCAAGTGCTAAAGATAATGCTAGACAAAGCGACTATTTAAGTAGCCGTTAAACGTCTCTGAATGCAATTTGGTATAAGAGTATAAACTATTATATAATGACGAATGTTGGAATATTATCTTGTATCCTTTAAGTTTTTGATTTCTTCGATTATTGTGTTATGTGGATATGTCAACATAACGAATGCAATGCAATAAGTGTAGGATGCAGTTGTCGCCGGGTGCCGGGCGGGGGGCGCCGGGCGGGGGGCGCCGGGCGACGGGCGGGGGGTGCCGGGCG
>QDHC01004645.1:198882-222985 GCA_013186455.1 Papilio dardanus tibullus | reverse complement strand
CACCGCGCCGACCCTGACTGACTTATCTCGCGAACGTGAGTCGCGCGCAAATTCGCATTCTAATGCCGTTGAATTTAACGAACCTCGCGATTATTTGCACGGCCGCCTTAAAGCCTTGTACGCACCAGGATAGTATTTTAGTCGAGTAGCAAGTGGCTAGTATCCGAACAAAGGGTTTACTAATCTAATCTACTAAAATGTTGCTGTTCGGACACGTTTAGTTCCTAAATTACTATCCTAGTGCGTAGGTTTAAGCTTAAACGAGTCCGAATAGTAGTAAATTCTTTGTTCGGATATATGCTTCTTGCAACTCGACTAAAATACTATCCTGGTGCGAACAAGGCTTTAGCGCACCATCGGCTGCGACACGCTGGTACGTTCACTTTACTAGGCTAACTCGTGAGCCTCTAATCGCCTGTAAATGAGTGCACTGCACAGTGAGCGGTAGCTTAACTACCATTACAAACAGTCATTTGTTATTTTATATTAAAGTTCAATCGTTACTTCAGCTCTAAAGTAGATACATATTATAACTTCTTATGTTTACTTATAAATAAAATAATTTGAAATGATGACGATTGCAATGACGCACACAGAAATGGAAGCACCTCCCTAGCTGCTACGTCTAGACTAAAGCTCACATTTTAAGCAAAAAGGTTGTTAATTTTAATTTTTTGTTTCTTGATCTCTCGTCACTTCGTTCCAAGTATTTAATTGTTTCATTTGTCCAACAATATCGACTCACTGAATATGTTAAAAATGGAAAGCAATTACTGAAAGTGGTTGAAACTTATTTCTACATTAAAAAGTACATGATTTATTTTTCATGTGACTTTTTAATATTTAAGGGATCAGCAAATAGAGTATTGCGTCGCGAAGTAAATAGGTCGCAGCATCTCAAAGACTAAACGTTTCCACCGGTCCCCGCTGACCCCGATTCCTCGGCTACAGGATTTCCACACTATGACGGAGAAAATCATTATCGTGATGGCCGCTCGCTGTAGGTAAATACTAGGCCGAAATTAAAATAACTTTACTTCGATTGACGTAGCTCTGTATTATCTCTAAATAGATTCTTCACAACTCATTGGAATTCTCAAAACAATTTATTAAGATATTTTTTAAATAGTTAATAATTGCTATGTTTAAAAACTCCCGTTCCTGGCTTAGAGAGGTTGGCAGATCTTACTTTTTGGTAACATATTAAAACGATATTTAAATCAATACTATTGAATATAGCTGTACTAATTATGTAGTACATCATAGGTTACTTTCACAGCAATGGCAATTTATTTAGGAATAACAAAGGTAATTACAGCGGCCTATGCTCAACCAAAAAGCATAAAAAAAGACAAGAACCCTTCGATACAAGAGTAAATTACTAAATAGTAATTTATCCAATACTTGATTGCTTATTATTTTTCCAGTCGTTGTCAACGTATGTGGCCGTATATTGTTGCAGATTAAATATTTGGCGCGCGCAAAGTTTTGCAGGTCATAAATAAGTTGTAGGCTTATTCACCTTGATGTAATAAGTTAGAGACAGGCTGTAGGTATGGTGAGGTAAGAGGCTAGGCTGGATCTCGACAACAAGAGTGGTAGGGAGCGGCCGCGGCCGAGTCGGACTTTGTAATACATTCGGCCTAGTCAGCGTTCGTTGCCCCGCGCGCTCGAGGCCGCGCGCCGCCCGACCAATGCGCCCGAACCTCCGCACAAATGTTCGCTTGCATCGCTTTTTTCATAATTTATCTCCTTAAAAGTAAAGCCATATAACGATAAAGATTAAAAATCCAATATGTAATGTTAAGTTCTGTTTTTTTCTTGATATATATTTTTTTAAAAGTACACGACGAAATATCAGTGCAGTTTAACATTGTTAATCAATCTTAATTTTACTACTACAACACTACAAAGTTACTAAGTCCATTTTCAGTCGAGAAAAATGTTTATTGCTTTCCAAATATTAAAAAATGTATTCAAATCTAGGTCAGTCCGGCACACTGTTGGCAGGATGGTTCGATGTTAGCGGGTAGCAACTCTCATCTCTGTCTACCTCAACGAAGGTTAATACATAAAAGCTTTATATCTTTGCATGTGTTTATCAGGGTGACAATACAAAGCATAAGAAACGTAGCCATGAAGCCACCTTCAGACATTCAACCATCAACAAGCCTTGAAACCATATGGTTTATTTAAATATTTATATACTCATTGCCATTAAGACAATTAAGTTTTCATCAAGACCTTACGGTTCACAAGGCTGTCTTATATACTAACAAGTCCTAGAGATTGTGCAGGTGCATAGGCGCCCGTTACATCCATATACAAAATCTATGTTATTTGTAAATACTGACGCAATATCTAACAAACTTTAAGTCTAACCTAAATCTATTCATTAATATGAATCAGTAAACATTCCGTATTATCGTTGAATAAACAAGTGACTCTAAAATAAATGTATGACAAAATAAAAACAATTTTCACAGCAAAAGCAAAAGTGAAAGGTTGCGTAAGAGCCGTAAGAGAGAGCCCGCGACTCAGTTTGAGGCAATGCTGTGAATTCCGGCGAGCGACGTGACTCGCGCTCATTAGTATGGGGACAGGTCGCAGCACTTTCTCTCTCATCGAGCGTTGCGCAACACTCGCCGAGCCACTCTCTACTCGCTACTCGTTCCTCGCTGTCTCCGCGTCATCCCGGCCGATCCCCCAGCTCTCCGGCTCTCTCGCAACACTTGCACCACCACTCGCCGACACGCTAAATACATCCTCGAGCCTAATCACGGACTCGTAAGAAATGAAAGTGTTTCGATAAGTAAGTAGTGGGTCAGCGGAGTAGGACAGCCGGGGTCGACGCCCGCGCAGCCTCGCTACGTGAAAGTGTACCCCCTCCCCTCGCCCCACCTCGCCACTCGGCAACTTACCTGCGCACGCGCCTGGTTTTTTTTTTGCAACACGGCCATGGGTCCTATTACGATAACTGCGAAACGACGCTCCAGCTGCGAATTTAAGCGTATGGCCTCAACTGTCAATCACTCGACACCGTGGTGAATTGTAAAACAAGTACATCGGCAAAGATTTAACTTCTTCTCAAATATGTACTTAATTTATTTAAAGCACACTTGTTGTATACTAGAATATTTAATCACCAAATCTTAATATTTTCATTTCTATTTATAGATACATATTAATTTTTACCTCGTAAATAATCCATGAGTTAAATTTTTGCATAATCAAATGACACAAAAAAATCGGGCCTTTATAACTTTTATTAAATGGGGTACCTACTATAACAATCGATTGTTATTCAAAATATACTCCTTTTTTGGATACATACTTATGGGTTAAAGACAGGCAGAACTAGTCCAGTACCTATCGAAACTTTCGAGTTTAAACATATTTTGTACATAATAAAATCATATTTTCTTTGAATAAACAGGATACAAAGTATATATATTAGCATTATAGTGAAATCAAAGTGAAAAAGAATAGTTCGCATGTACGTGGCTTACGCAATCGGCAGACGGCAGCAATTCAATAGAGCTCATCTTACGTAAATGTAACGCTAGGTACTAGTCCACATAATTGTTCGCGTTATATAACCCTAAGCTAACATTTTACTGCTTTTAGAAATTGAACACACGATCTACTAAGCTCTATTGGCTTTTTCAGACATAAAGGTGAGTGCATACCGCAGAAGAGTGGTGAGCTGAGCGGCCTCAGATGAGCTTGCGTCCTTACCAACAAAGAGCTGAGTTTAGCGAGGGATAGAGAAATGGATTGCCGCGGCGCAGCTGTCACATTTGACACAGCTCAGCTCTTGTTGTCATCTCATTTCTCTTTGTCGGTGGGGACACAAGTATGCAGTTTCTTATGAAGGTGGAAAATGGTGATGCCCAGCTACCACTTAGCTTATTACTCTTTTGCAGCGAGAGCACACCTTTAGTCAAGCCTTTTACATACCTAACGCACAAATTCAATATGGAACATAAGTAAATGTCTTCAATATGGTTTGGTCCCTTATGCCTTGTACGCACTAAGAAAGTATTTTAGTCATTGTAATTTAGTTACTAGACGTGTCCGAACAGCAACATTTTAGTAGAGTAGATTAGTAAATCCTTTGTTCGGATACTTGCTACTTGACTGAAACACTATCCTGGTGTCAACAAGGCTTTGTGTGCACATGTGTTTAAAGGAAGAAGTTTGAGTTTAAATCTGGTCTGAGATGATGGTGACTAGTGACTATTTCCCTACCTTTCCCTTATTATTTCAGGTTATAATAATTTCAATTATAAACCAATACGTTATGTTTAAAAAGATTGTATACCATTTTTGTATATATTTTTCTTATTTCGTTACCTTACATTGAGGTCTGTCAGCGAGTTGCCAAAATTCGTGAGCACTGCCTCACCTTCTGGGTCATGGGCGTAAGTGCTTTTAATTTTATGTAACTATCTACTTTAAATAAATGTACTTGTCAAAATATTTTGATTATTGCTATTCTCTCTGCGAAATAAAATTATGTTCCTCAATTTTTCCATCAAAGCTCTAACCCAATCTAATATTTCTACGCAAAAAGTAATTGGTATTCTATATCTTAGCTTATTTTATTGTTACTAGCTATTGGACTTAAAACAAACATAATTATTATTAACTGTTGCTAACGACTTTGTCCGTGCATAATTAAAATAAATAGTCTATGTTATTCAGCAATGAGGTAAGTTTCTAACGGTTAAAGAATTTTTGACATCAGCCCAATAGTTTTTGATTTATTTCAATACATACAAAAATACGAAGTTTTCCTCTTTATAGTATTAAATATAGATTATCTTTGTCCGTATAGGTAGGTACGTCATCGTACATAACAAATTTGATTTGTAATAATTATCTATTCAGGTAAATAACAGTTAAATGAATGCGCGATAAGGTCGTGCAGTCGTAGATTATGGTATTTAGTATGAGTTGCGAGTTAGATGGGTGAACGCTTGATAAAGCGATTCGAGGTTGAATTCGGAGGCGGGTTGCGAGTTGCGACAGGCGAACAAAGAAAGCGGCAGCGGCCTGGCCTTGGGGAGTTCGTCGACCGACTTTTGCACGTCGCAAGGTTTCGCCAATCGGACTTCTCGCAGCTCCAGGATATTGCCAATTTTATTCAGCGATCACAAGGCTGCGCCGTCCGGGCTATGTAGGCCGTTTACTTTTCCCTCTCGGTAGTCGGGAAAACTATGCGTTGACAGTTATTTTAGTCACAATATGCAATTTAATTAGTCAGCGGTATCTCTACAATGTTGAATGCATTCGGAATTTCCAAACTTAATAATAGGACGTCCCGACAAAGTCACGTTTATTATGAGTATATTACAATACTATATTAATGCATATTAAAATTTTAAATTCATATTGCTTGATTATTTTGCAGCACAATATAAATGTATGTAGGCATACCAGACTACAGTAATACAAACTATTTAACTAAAAGCAAACAATTCTCTCGAATTAAACTTCATTTTGAAGTGATCTGGTATCTGGTCTTCAAATGAGGAGCGACCAATATGGTGGATATGAAATTGTCAAATAACTTGTGGTATGATAGACAAAAAAAATGGTAACAAGCGGCGCGCTCGTGACCTCGTTATATTTTGACATACTTTTCTACTTACATTTTATGCATACCTACAAAATTACGCACTCGAAACCTAGATCCCGACACGTCGACACACTTAGGTTTATCTGATACGATCGCTGCGAGGGGTGCCGCGGACTGGGACGTTCAACCCACAAACATCGCTAACACGGTTTAATAAACTTTCAACTTATTCCACATTTCATTATAAACTTAATTTCTTTTAATCACAAGGTCACTGGGGTCAAGATACGACCGCAAGCGATTGTTTATCGCACCCACTGAAATTTAAAAAAAAATACTGAAAAATACGGTTTGTGAGTATAAATAAAAGATCATTACTTTATGATAATGTTGTTATTGTTATTAAGTTAAAATACAAAACATTTTCGTGATATACTTGACATTTAAACGGAGATAAAATTAATAAAAAAAATCAAAGTCACTATAGTAGAGTGGTTAGCCAGTTCGCCTCGAAATGGAGTGACCCTGGATTGAATCCCAGGCGATACTATGTGACGGTCGTTGAGTCAATGTATTGATATCGATTAGTTTGATAAGTTCCGGGTCTTTATTAAAATTCATTGTAAACCCTTATAAGTTAATAAAATTTTAAATCCGACAAAAATGTAACATAATAGCCTCAAGTACATATATAACAAAAAGTCTGTAGACATGTCCAATTTGTTATTATTAGTAATTTAACTTATACACCATAATTATAATTGTTTTAATAAATACATTTTTTACTTTAAACATAAGGAGGTGCGTTAATTTACGAGTACTATAAATAAATGCATTGCACGCGAACGCAAGTCGTAAATTACATAAATCAAGGCCCACAAGAAACTATTAAAACTTTTATGATGGACCGGCTCGACCCTGAAGCCTGAACACGTCCCGTTTCCCAACACCGCCAAAAAACAACAGCCCCTGGTATGAAAAACATACAATTTCTGTGAGTTTTCATTGCTGAAACACATGTAAAAAACATAACTGATTTTTATATAACAAAATATTTAAACTGCTTTACTTAACAAAGCAAGTGGTCCTTCGAGCCGGATCTAGTCTTGGGAACACCATTTTTTATTATTCACTCTGCACTGAACAGAGTGAACGAGATGACAATACATATACAGGGTGTCCCGTAAGTCGACGCCAAAACTGAAACAGGTGATAGAGGAAGTCCTAAGAGACACCAGAAAAATATAAAAAAAAATCTATGTCTAATAGTTTATGAACTATAGCATGTTCTAAATTTTCGAAAAAAAGTACACCTGTGTTGGTTTTTAGCCTGCAGTAGCTATAACTCTTTACTTTTTTAATTTTTTATTTTTCTTGTCTAATCTTAAATAGTGTTTGTATAACCTATTGTTTAAAATTATAAGCTAACTGCTACAGATTAGAAGATAATGCCACTTTTATCCGAACTATAACGGAACGATTAAATATTCGCCCAACTTTAAATGACTGTCCTGAAAAAAAAATGTACCAACGCTAGTATGGCACGTCGCGCGAAAAGTTGGCGCATTTAATAAGGATTCTAAAATGGTATAGCACTTGCGACATTATTTCTTACATAATAGGGAAAAAAAATTTTTCTTCAAAAATCGTCATTTTTAAAAAATCTTTTTATCCACTAAAAGTGATTTTAGTGGATAAAAATGGCATTGAATGCCACTTCTAGTTTAAATGGGAGGAAGAGGCATTCCGTGAAGTTCAAGTGAGACAGATATTGACGCTTTCGAGAGTTTTTTTTTTGCGATAAATATTTCCTTATGTTTTAAAAAATTATAATTGGGTTGCTAATATTATAAAAAAGCATGTTCGCTTTCCTTCAGCTCCAATACAACTAACATCTTCTCAAAAATTACCGGTTCGCATATCGTTGTAACGATACAAAGTTACAAAGTACACTTTGAACATACATTGAAGCTGAACAGCTGAGTTAATCAGCAGTGTAAGATCTGCCGAACTGGATGAAGGCCACGAACAGACCAACGTGAAAGACATCGCTCGACCAAGACAACGGCTCCAGAGAAAGAAAAAATCTTAATCCCAGTAATTTTTATAGCAAGAAAAAAAACCCTCGAAAGCGTCAATATGTGTCTCACTCGAACTTCACGGAATGCCTCTTCCTCCCATTTAAACTAGAAATGGCATTCAATGCCATTTTTATCCACTAAAATCACTTTTAGTGGATAAAAAGATTTTTTAAAAATGACGATTTTTGAAGAAAAATATTTTTTTCCCTGTTATGTAAGAAATAATGTCGCAAGTGCTATACCATTTTAGAATCCTTATTAAATGCGCCAACTTTTCGCGCGACGTGCCATACTAGCGTTGGTACATTTTTTTTTCAGTACAGTCATTTAAAGTTGGGCGAATATTTAATCGTTCCGTTATAGTTCGGATAAAAGTGGCATTATCTTCTAATCTGTAGCAGTTAGCTTATAATTTTAAACAATAGGTTATACAAACACTATTTAAGATTAGACAAGAAAAATAAAAAATTAAAAAAGTAAAGAGTTATAGCTACTGCAGGCTAAAAACCAACACAGGGTGTACTTTTTTTCGAAAATTTAGAACATGCTATAGTTCATAAACTATTAGACATAGATTTTTTTTTATATTTTTCTGGTGTCCCTTAGGACTTCCTCTATCACCTGTTTCAGTTTTGGCGTCGACTTACGGGACACCCTGTATGTTCTAACATCGGTAGTAACACTGTTATACAAGATGCATACGACATCGACATTTTAACAACAGGCTAGTTTAAAAGAAATTCTCATTTGCATTGAATGATACCACTGACACTGTGGAGAATGGTAATCGAGCAATGCTTTATTACGTGAATATTTTATTCAAGATATTTAAATATACAACATTAGCTTAGTAAAAACGATTTGAATAAAAGTAAAAAAAATAGTCTAATTTCTTATCACCTACATGTTGTAGTTCGATCTATGATGGGCTCCATTATTCCGCAACTCCATGACTAGCGCGTATTTTGCGAGACTTCAAATAGATCTTTGAATTTCTTCGCCGATATGTACCTATTTTTATATAAAATAGATAAGAATTTAAGATCATTTCGTCTGTTGTTCTGCGTAGAAACATTTTATTTCGTTTATAATTTACATTAAAAGTGGTTCATAAAGAACACAAAAGCTTTCTGCAGTTGGCCTTACATTGTAATAAAAATAACATACCGTAGTATTTCCAGTTGGTCTATATCTTTGTATTATTTTTATGTTTAATCCGAAATTAGTTTAAATACGTTTCTATAAACGTATTACTTGAAATACAAGATTTCAGCGCACAACGGTGCTAGTGCGCCTCACCTTGAATCCTATATTGGTACATGGTACATACGTACGTCACGCGTAAACCAGTAACGTTTATTAATGGGTCAGCAGTAAAAACAAACCACTATAGATGACTAATTTCACGTTAAAACATGTGCTTTGAATTTATTGTCTAAATGGTTGAGAAAAATCAACAAAACAAGAACAAATAGTTATTACTGAATTAGAATTTTGCAAATTAAATGTGGCTTAGCCTCTATTTCAAATAAGACATAGCAATTATTCATACGTGCAAGATTTTAATTTACTATAAGTTTCTATCCTCTCAACCTTAATTACTTTATAATAGAAGCGTGAGTGATATCAACACCAATATGACTTCAGACTTAGTAATAAAAATACTAATAATTCTAGAAAAAAGTGCAAAGCAGCAACTTTAATGTAGATCTTTACAAAAACTTTTTGGTTATAATTCCAAAGCAAATGAAACTTTAGTAGTAAATGGAAATTGTATAAATTCCAGTGGTGTTTTTGTTCGAGCTTCAGTAACGACGAACAAGCGGTTTATATTACCGATTCCCTAATAGAAACGATACATGATCGTATATGAATTAGCGAGACGTCCACTGATTGACATGTCGCCGATCTCATTAGACTCTGAATAGAACAACGAGCGGTCTCGAAAGTGGAGCGAGTAGGTGTTTGACAGACATCAGTCGGTCTCTCGCCGATTACAATGCAATTAGAAAGCGAATTGCACAAGTGGTACTCGAGCGGCGTCGCTATCGAAAGAAAGCGCGTCCAATAGCGTAGGAAAGTGTTTGCTGGTCTGAGGGTGGGGCAGTGCCGGAGGAGGGGGGCTGCGCGCACGCACCACCATAAGTGGTACACTTTCGATCTCGGCTCGCGTCAGTGAGAGTTGCGCGAAAATGAAAGTGGTGTACCATTATGGTCCACTTTCCATTACGAGGTCAAGAACCTCGTTGAGTTGTGTTCTAAACGGCTACAACTTAATTTATCATTCAACGAGCTTGGAGCGTCAGTTTTATGTTACGAGGCGTGTAAACAATGTTCGGTACAGACGTAAGAGATTGTTGAACCGCACGAGCCGCTTGCTCTGCCTTACGCGCCTGATGCGCTCCTCAAAACATTTGTAAGACGTAACGTAAACATTACTTGCAACGACTTTTACCATTACGTTATTCGTTATTTACATTCTTTATTTTTAGCTTGAACTTTGTAGAAAGCGCGCTGGGCCTTTTTCAATCTTTTAGTAAATTAGGTAGCAATTATCGCAAAATGTGCAATTATACTTTTAAATTTAGACTTGGGGATTACGATTTCTCACCCTATGCCTTCATTAGACTAAGTTCGAGATTTTGCTTTGGCGTAAGGCCGCATTTTGCGTGGCATTGGCCTAATAAAGCCGTAGGGTTAGAGTTTGTGTGTCTTATTTTCTACAAGAAGGTGATACAACAATTCTGTGAGAGATTTGAGGGCGAACTTCTAACCTTTAGTGGACTGTGAGGGAAATACATGAAGGCAAATAAAATAATTGTTTGAATAGAGTCAAATGTAAAAAAACATTTTCAATATCTTCATTCAAATTGACAACATAGACAGTATTTTTTTTTTCATTTCTATTCAAAGTTAAAACAAATGGAGCCTTTGTGGATGCACAGTTTAAAATCATTGGTGCATGAATATGGAACAAGGGTTGCGGGGTCTGTGAGGGGTGCGACGGGTCTCGGTGCGCGGTGAACGACCTGAGATGACGTCAGCGCGACCTGATGCTGCCCGGCTTCAGCTTAACCCGAACTATGACCTCCGCAGACCCGTATTGTTCATATACAGAGCAAGTATCATTGTATATTAGATATGTAATTTTATAAGAGTCTAGCTGTTGTGCGGGACTTCGTCCGCGTGGAATTGAATAGTATTGCCTCTGTTACTCGGCGATTATATAGCTTTCTAATGGTGAAAGAATTTTTAAAATCGGTCCAGTAGTTCTTGATTTATTTCAATACATACAAAAATTCAAAAATACAAAGTTTTTTATAATATTAGTATAGATATAAATATTATATGAGATATGAAAATAAAGCTTATGGAAATGGGTCTTAATTAAATTACTACAATTTACCATTAGTTATGTTAACTGCATGTTCGTCATCGTTTGTTTATCTGTGTTTTTTTAGTTTTATTTTAATTTCTAGTTAAGTCATAGATTATTAGTTTGAAACACTAAGCTTTGAATGATTTCAATAATTAAGAATAACAGTATTAGTATTCATTTGAATAGAATATAATCCCAGAAGTTATGCAACGCATAGTTTAAAATAATTAAAAACAAAAAATTAATCGACTAATATGGTAATTTATTTAGTAATATAATATCAATATAGTATTCATAAAAGTGATAGTATTTCAGTTAGCAACAGTAACGAATGAACAAAACGAAGTCGATAAGTATAATCTGTTACATTTACGGCATAGAAGAGTGGTGCGGCCAAACTGTTCGCGGCAAATTAGTCGCCTTGGCCTATAATCTCGCCTCACCGCTCACTAACTGATTCGCCAATTCTAGATTTAGGTTTTCAGTTCAGTGGGTTGAGCTGGACGCTTCCGATCTCCACTCGTGACGCTTTCCACATCTCAATATTATTATTAAAATGATTCAACAATTCTATAGATAAGAATTGTGCGATTAGCCTCGATAACGTATGGTTTTAGTGTACATTTTTTTTTAGTTCAAATAATGATTCAGAAATATTTGTATAAAAGGTAACGATTACCAAACAGGAAGATTACCCTAAGTACATGCGCTACAAAGGATTCGATAACATAAAAATGTATGGAACTGACAATGACTTTCGATATCTCACACGTGAGAAGCATATGTCTACTTTTCGAATGTCATTGTCAGTTTAGATATCGCCAATCGAATTAATATTTGGGTACTCCCTGTTCTAAATAATTATCTTGTTGATTATATTCGATCTATGTAATAATGATTTCTCCATATAAATTGAAGAATGTTCCTTAACACTAATGAGGTAGTTCTAAAACTAATCAACACTTATTTTCTTTAATTATTTTTTGAATCAAAATATTTTATTTATGTAAAATAAAATCCCGTTAAATACAAAAAAGTTAAACTTCGTTATTCCCAAAATGTAATAGATATTTAAATAATTAGGTAAGCATAAATTGTATTAAGGATCGTCATAAACACTTTTAATATCTTAAAACTAGAGGAAATAATAAAATAGATAATTCTCATAGTATAAACGTATCTTCTAACAGTGGTAGAGCCCGCTTTAACATCTTCGCACGAATTGGCCGGCTCGCCCGGTGTAATACCACGACCACACAGAAAACAGGCGTGAAATGGAAGCAATTCCGTGTTTCGTCTGATGAGTGTGGTGCCGGAGGCCAAACCCCCCCCCCCTTTAATACAGCATGGCAGTGGGATCAAAAGAGAGAGTACCCCAGGGGGGTACCACAACTACCGGTTGTGGAGAATCCCCCTCCGCGCGTTCACGCTTGAACTCCCGCTTGGAGTCTGGGGGTGAGCGCGCGGGCCGCCCTGCGTATTCTGGGGGGGGCACTATTCCGCTCGCTAATGTTGGCCGGGGCAAACGACGCAAGACTTCATCTTCACCCCCTGCCACTCTCAACGTGGACTTCTGCAATATCAGGGGGATCCATTCCAACCTTGAGGCCGTCCACTATCACCTCCGGACGGCCAAGCCGGCCTTGCTGTTTCTGACCGAGACGCAGATATCCTCTCCAGCGGACACCTCGTACCTCTCCTGCCCTGGATACAAATTGGAACACTCCTTTTTGCCCCGGGCAGGGGTGTGCGTGTACGTCAGAGAGGATATCTGTGCCCGCCGCCTCAGCCTTCTTGAAGGTAGGGACCTATCTCTTCTGTGGCTGCGCGTAGATGGCGATGTCCATCCGCGGGTCTACGCGTGCCTCTATAGGTCCCATAGCGGTAATGCCGAAATAGACCGACTCATGGAGCGAGTCCAGACGGCTACAGATTCCGTTCTGGCACAGATCCCCTCCGCGGAAATCGTGGTACTTGGCGATTTCAACGCCCACCACGCCGATTGGCTGGGCTCCCGTACCACCGATCACGCGGGGAGATCTGTCCACGACTTTGCCTTGTCATATGATCTGACGCAGCTGGTTACCTCGCCCACGCGAATCCCAGATGTCGAAGATCACACACCTTCCCTGTTGGACCTTCTGCTGACCTCACATCCGGACGGCTATAAGGTTTCCGTCGACGCCCCCTTGGGCTCGTCAGACCACTGCCTGATCTGGACTACGGTGCCTATCTCGCGTCGCCCACGGTTTAAACCAAATGGCTTTCGCCGAGTGTGGCACTATAGGTCAGCAGACTGGGATGAGATGCGGTCTTTTTTTGCATCTTACCCATGGGAGCGAGTTTGCTTCTCGCTGGATGATCCCGATGCCGTTGCCGACTCTGTCGCCGATGTGGTGCTTCAGGGGATGGAACTTTTTATTCCGTCTTCTGTTGTGCCCATCGGGGGCAATTCTCGGCCCTGGTTTGGTCAATCCTGCAAAGTAGCTGCGCGCTACAAGCAGGATTGTTACCGAGCCTGGGCTGATGCGGCGGCGGCTAGGGATGTAAATACCAGCCTGCTTAAAAAGAAGTATAACTCTGCCTCCAGGTCTTTCAAAAGAGTTATTGCCAAGGCAAAGTCTGAACACGTGGCCAGCATTGGTGAGAGGCTGGTGCGGCTTCCTTCGGGAACTCGTGCGTTCTGGTCTCTCGCCAAGGCTGTCCAGGGGAATTTCTGTAAGCCGTCTTTACCATCTTTGCGCAGGGGGGATGACTCGTTGGCCCACACCGCAAAAGAGAAGGCCGATCTTCTTGGCTCTCTTTTTGCGTCCAACTCGACGCTGGAGGACAAAGGTGCCTCGCCGCCGACAATCCCGTGTGGCGACACCTGTATGCCCGAAATCCAGTTCATCCAGAGATCAGTGCGTAAAGCGCTGCAATCTCTGGATGTTCATAAGTCGAGTGGGCCTGACGGGATTACCCCCATCGTGCTTAGGACTTGTGCTCCTGAGTTGGCACCGGTTTTAACGCGCTTGTTCCGGTCCTCCTACTCTTTAGGCGTTGTCCCGAAATCTTGGAAGACTGCCATAATACACCCGATCCCTAAGAAAGGCGATAGTTCAGACCCGTCCAACTACAGGCCGATAGCCATTACCACCTTGTTCTCGAAAATCATGGAAACGACCATCAACTGCCAACTCATGAGGTACCTTGAAGAGCACCAGCTGATTAGCGACCGACAGTACGGTTTCCGTCAACGTCGCTCAGCTGGTGACCTTCTAGCGTACCTCACGCATCGATGGTCGGAGGCAATCGAGGGCAAGGGGGAGGCCCTGGCAGTTAGTTTGGACGTGGCCAAGGCCTTTGATCGGGTGTGGCACAAAGCACTTCTTTCGAAGTTGCCTTCCTACGGGCTGCCTGAGAAACTTTGCGCCTGGATCGCCAGCTTTTTTGAGGGTCGGAGCATCAAGGTCGTTGTCGACGGTGCATGTTCTGACCCCAAACCAATTAACGCTGGTGTCCCACAGGGCTGTGTATTGTCGCCCACCCTGTTTCTTCTGCATATCAATGACATGCTGCAAATTAGCAACATCCATTGTTATGCAGACGATAGCACGGGTGATGCACTGTACACGGCCCGTGCCAACGTTTCTCGGGCTACCGCCGATGAGAACCGAACCAAACTTGTGTCTGGACTGGAGACCCTATTGGGTGAAGTCGCGGATTGGGGTCGACAAAATCTTGTCAACTTCAATCCCAAAAAGACACAAGTATGCGCCATTACCGCTAAGAAAAAGCCCTTTGTCGTAGATCTTCGTTTCGAGGGCACTCCCCTGGTTGCCTCAGCCAGTATCAGTATTCTCGGCGTTGACATATCGAATGACGTTCAGTTTCGCGGTCATTTGGAAGACAAGGCCAAGCTGGCCTCCAAAAAGCTAGGTGTGCTCAGTAGAGCGAAGCAGTACTTCCAACCGGGCCACCGCCTTCAGCTTTATAAGGCGCAAGTTCGGCCCCACATGGAGTACTGCTCGCATCTCTGGGCGGGAGCACCCCAATACCAGCTTCTTCCATTTGACCGCGTACAACGTAGAGCGATTCGAATCGTCAACGACCGAGCTCTTACTGATCGGCTCGACTCCCTGGCCTTGCGGAGGGACGTTAGTTCCCTCTGCATATTTTACCGCATCTACAACGGGGAGTGCTCTGAAGAATTGTTTGGAACAATTCCTGCCGCCGAGTTCCGTCATCGGACGAGTCGACAGACCGCCAGTTTCCATCCGCACCACCTCGATGGCTGGCAATCCTCCACAGTGCGGTTTTCGCGCAACTTCCTGCCCCGCACAGCCGCACTGTGGAATGGTCTGTCCTCGGCGGTATTTCCAAACCGCTACGACTTAGGGTCCTTCAAGAAGCGAGCTTATCACCTCCTTAAAGGCCGGCAACGCATCTGTGGTTCCTCTGGTATTGCAGATGTCCATGGGCGTCGATGATCACCACGGTGTTCCCGCTGCTCGTTTGCCCCCTTTTCTTATAAAAAAAAAAAAAAATAAACGAAATATTTATTAATAAGTTTAGTCTCAAAGCTTTTGTTGTAAAGTTATAAAGTTGTATAGATTACAGGCGGCCAACCGAGTTATCAAGTCAATCGACATAATAATTAGTACCGGAACATCCCCGTAGCGCTTTCGTAGCTCGAAGCCCGTTTGTATCCCGCGGTGCAAGGGTGTCGGTAGGGGCGGGCGGCGCGTAGCGTCCGCTACGGCGCGTAGTACGCCGTAGCGGGTGTAGAGCGCGGCGGGCGCCATTCGTGTCGTTGCCGCCGCCGCCGCCGCCGGTCGCACGCGCCTCTCGAGCGGCTCATGCGCCTCCCCGACATGACGGTGACCGAGTGCCCGCACCGCCCGCAGCCCCCGCACGCACCGCGCGCACACTCCGCGGACGCCGACGCCGATGTCCTGCTCGGCAGAGTCCTAGCAGGTGAGCATCAAACTGTCATCTGTCAACGCTTTGTCTACGCGAATATTGTTTTTTTTTTCAGTGCGCATGTAGCTTCAGGAATGTCATGTTTTGTATCGTCGATGTTTTGATCAACCGTAAAGGTACACCTCATGTCCGTGATGTAACAAGCCATTCTTTGAAGTTATACAACGATTGAATATGACTGAAGTAGTAGATACAATTAGGTCCTTTTCACTTTCCTGCGAGGCGGGCGAGGCGCGCGGCGCGGGGGGAGCGCGGCGGGGCGACTCGCGGATCTAGGTCGAGCGGAGTTCGTTGCCCTCGGCCTTCCCGGCTATATTCGACGTCGCTCGCTAATCACCGCTCCTCCCCCGCCCCTCTCGGTCCCCTCTCCGCCGCCGCCCCGTCCCCCGCCTCAAGCCCCGCGTGCCCCCTCCTCACTCGCTACATAGAACACGATCGCACTACATAATTGATAATTATGTTTCCTTTAAACATTTCTTACTTAATATTCATACTTTCGTCTTATGTCATACATCAATCAGTCAAGTATGTGTATAACGATTGTAAAAAATATTGAAACATTTAAATTATTATCTATTTGGGAATAACAAAAAGTTATAAAGTCATAATAAATTCTAAAAATATACATAATTTATTCCAAATGGTTTCAATCTATTTTTAGGCAATTTACAATAAAAAAAAATCTTCTCAAAATATGTCTCACATTTATTATTGACTAATCGTTTCTAAGATATATTAGATTGAACAAAGTTTACAATTGAGATCAGTGAGTTGGTTTGTATTATTCGCGAAGAGAGTGAGTCTGCAGCTCGGCGGTATCGGGCCGTTTCGCAAGTGGATCCATCGGCGAATGCCATTTAGTTTGGAGGCCGCGCAGTCGAGGGCCCGCGGTCATCGGCCCCGCGCTATCTGGGTCGCCTCAGAATAACCTAGCGCCGTACTCTAATAATATCCACACGGAGCCTTGCTCCATACAGTCGTCCCACTCTCACTCGCGACGTTACCAATGCGACATTTGTTTCGCAATGCACTTACTATAAGCGACTGTCTCTTTCCCGCTTGAGAGCGAACGTCACCAGCAATAAGTACGGTTAAAAATTAATTACTACTAGTACTATGCTTACAACAATTTTATTGTAGGAATGTAAAATTCATAATTTTTTAATTTTTTAAATTAATCTTCATCATTTTTTAAATACTATAGAAAAACAAATAAAGTAAAAAATATAAATGGTTAACAAGTTAACATGTGAACAATAATAATTATTCAATATTGATTTATTAAACATTAATAGACTTCTGCTTTGTTTGAAATTAAGATCATTTTATATTAAATGAAATTGACTAAATAATATTATTATTCTTTATTTTACTTAAATAAAAAAAATGATTGAAACATTAATTTCTAGAAATAATAGTTAATTACTTTCGAAAAAGATTTTTAAATTGCAAATTTTAGACAAAATTCGATCAAAAAAATATAGTGAAATATTTTTTTGAAAAATCTACTTGTACTAGAGTTAGAAACAATGAGTAGTGTGACGTGAGCGGTGCGGCGGGCCGGGGGGGCGAGGGGGGCGCGGGGCGCGCGAGCGGCTCGGCTCGGAATTGCGATCAAGGCCCCGGGTTCGTTCACCCGCTCACAATTGGGTCACGCTCGCCCCGCGCAACACATACACACACAAATAACTGTTCCAACTCACTCCGGCACACTAAATCCGTCCCTGTAGTGTCACAACGCGGACCAATGTGCACAATTATTGTGTTAATTACACGGATTTTGAAACAAGTTACATCAAGGTTCGATATAACCGTTTTCATCGAACGCGGAATTTTGTAACTTAACTTAAATCTAAGTCGTTTCGTATTAAAAAAATAATTACACCAATTTATTTTAATCGCACCTAATCAGATTATATTAAGCACAATTAAAGCAGAATATAAGTTAGTGTATTATTCCCCAAAAAATTGATTTCAAAACTCTTCTACTAATTTTAATTAAAAAAAGCGAATGCAAATTAAGACAAAGATTATTATTTAATGTCTTATAACAAACGGACATTCAAACATGCAATAAAATATTTGTTTAAATGTCTTTGTCTTAAAGAAAATGGAGTGAACATTTAAGACAATATACACAAATGTTAGGGGTTGCTTATTTAAACTTTGTTCTGGGTAGACTACAGTGACTATATTTTACGTCCCGAAAATGGGACAAGCTTATGCGGTTATTCTGTATTGGTTTAATTGTACAGTATTCTGTTTCGTGTCGGTCGTCACACAACTGATGTAAATTTTATTAGAAAACATTTCATTGGATAATTTCTAATAACTTATTCAACCTGTTTTGTTTCGGAGCTAATCTTTTAGAGGAGGATCAATAGTTCATTTCACGTTTTAAGACTACAATTAGAACTAGAAGTTTTTCTAAAACCCTACTAATCGTTATGAACTATTAGTAAAGATTCTGTAAAGACCTAAATCTTTTTGCCTTATTAATTATTAATGCCTTTTAAATGGTTCGTATTTTGATTGTTTTTATTCGCGTAATTACTATTCGATTTATATAATTTGAGTACACAATAATAAGTAACATTTAAATAAAGTTTTAAAATCTTATTGAAAAATTCCGGACAGTCCGGAATGTGCAGAAAGGTGGTGTGCGTAGTGTGGGGTGTGCGGTGAGGCGGGGCGCGGCGGGAGCGAGAGGCTGCGGGTCGACGGCCGCGCCGCCCTGACCCCAATCCGCGGCCGGCGGCCCACTGCGCGCCGCGGACCTCACCACACACAGCGGAAAAAACCCATTCAACGCTTCTTTCTGCATTGAAAAACAAACGACAAAAGCCTTTGCAATAACCATCTCGTAAAATGTTTTATTAGCTAATCCGATAGGCCCTTGGATTTTTTTTTATTTTTATAAAATTACTAAATATTGACAAAACAATTCACATTTAAAAAGTTACGATAATTTAATTTGATAAAAATAAAATTCATATAACCATAAATTGATAATTATGAAAAAAAATTAAAGCATGGGGTTGCAGCAACTTAATCGGCCAAGAGACAAAAGTGTTACGATGACGTCACGCGGTGAATAATGGCCGCCATCTTTATTTTTTTCATTCCGCGTAATATTTTCCTCTTAACCCGCTAACCTGACCACGTTCCTCTACACGGAATATCTGGCAACAGTTTTGAGAGCGGCTAACAATCGTTGCCTCATTTTTTATAAGCGGATGATCAATTTATGTTCAAATATTTGTTAACAAGTCTCTCGAAATATTGCAATGTTCTTGGAATACTTTCTCATAGAGCGTACGGTTTAATCTAGAACTAGCTAGAACGTGGGTTGCCATGTGCGATCTAATAGGTACAAAAATCTGAGTATTTTAATTTTGAATCTACTATTTTTTTCTATAACTTAAGAAACATTATAGTTGATAAAACTTTACTTTGGCAATAAAATTACACTGAAGCATTTAAATATTTAGAGATACTATAAAGATTAACATGGATTAATACATTTTAAAACCTTTTAAAGTTAAAAAAAAGTTATGGGCGATTTTTGACCTAATAAATAAGATCTCATTAATTGAACTTGAAGGGGATGAATTCGTCTATTACCCTACGGCTTCATTAGACCGAGTTCGCGATAGAAACGGAGAATTTGCTTCGGCGTAAGGCAGTTTTTTTTTGCGTGAAATCGGTCTAATGAACCCGTAGGGTAACAATATAAATTGACAAAAAACATTGCCGTTTGTTTGCTAAATTTATTTGCGCGTATGATACTTAACAAAGCATCATATAAAGTGCAAGCTACGTTACATAAGGCGACTCGTGTGGCCGCTCATATTTTGCTCACTCAAACCACAATTAATCATTATCCTGTATTACAAACGGTTTCTATATTGATTGAGCGCAATGAACTTTAATTAGGTCATTGGTAACGAGTTAAATTAGTCGTTAACTATTGACGATTTACCGCAAAGATGACGTACTTGAAGTATTAAAATGTGTCAAGAAAACAGTGTGGTGATGTCGAAATATCACATAAGATATTTCTGATTTAAAAAAACTATTTTTGTTACCGAAGTGTGCCAGTTTTATTTTTGTTCTTGTTTACGTATGAAAAGGACGAATTTGAATACAAAGAAACAAAAAATTACCGCTTTTTTAACTAGAGTATTTATTGTTTAGAATTTTGTACAACTGATTTTTTCTAGTTGGAACTTATTTTCATGTAAACTCCGTTGCTTATTCCGAGAAGTACATAATCGTGTACAATCACTGGCTAAGTAACGAAAGTAAAAGTAACACGTTATAAATATTTATATGTTGCTGATACAAAACTCGGAAATATAACGTTATATGTTTTTTAAATGCATGGATTAACGCTGAGCAAATATTAATAAAAAAATATAAATCTCAACTAAAGTATACGTAATTAAAAACGTAGAGATTTTATGGAATTTTATTTAACTTATGAAATATTCTCACGTGTAGGATTGAAATAAAAAAGTATTAAAATGAAAAATATGAAGAGGGCACGCAATTATGGGTTGAAGTTGATGATTATGGTAGCGATGCAGCCGTGAGCCTACTTGCTCTAAATATTGCCGGAGTGGGCTAGGGAGCGAGTTCGACGACCCCGCTCGCCCTACCCTCAACTAAGTTTCCGGCCCATTTGAATGTCACTTATACACTTCCTCAGGAAATCGGATTATACGTGCTCTTCTTATATTAATTTATTTGTAAATTCTAAAGTCTCTTTCTATCAATCTTCTTCTTAAGAAGTTATTAGGTGTCAGTATCATTATTATTTATTAATTTGTCTTTTTTTATTGTCATAATTTCCTATCAATTTAGAAAAAAATATTTTGTAAAGTCTTAAGTGCAAGATTAACATTTTTGTTCACATTAAAATATAGCCGCTGCAGCTTGCGATATAAATGCTACAAATTATATTTAAATTATTTTAATATCACAATCAATATTAATAATCACATGGAAATATATTTTGCCGTATCAGTGATGAAAATCTAAATTAAAGAATAGACCGACAAACAGCGCCATCTGTTGCTGAGTAGATTGTTACTGATAATTTCGATAGATGTCGCTCTAATCTCAAACACGTGCTTGCTTCGCAACAAAATAAACAAGAAACACGTAAAGTATCATGAATAGAAATTAATCGAATTACACATTTTTCATTTCTGTTACTTTATAATTTAATGTAAAACACAATCTTTAAATTTTTCTTATGGAACAAAACTACATTTCATTTAATATAGACAAGTTCAGTATGATACTTGCGAAAGGTATTTTCGTCAGAATACCCATTTCCAAGAAAATTGGTTGAATGTATTACTTCATATTTTCAAATGTAATAATAGTAGACAAATAACTAGTTTATCAAAAATTATACTTTTCTATAGAGTGCCTACAAGAATGTTTTATATTTGAGGTTAGAATTATCATTTCTCTCCCCCTCACAAAAGGTCCTTATTGCTTAACTTCTTTCGTGATTTTGAGGACACCGAAGTAGTCTTCGAAGACTTACTAAAAGCGCTGTTTTTTAAAGTTAATATCGATAGTTACAGTCTTTTCAGAATCGTAAAGGTTATCGTTCATTACGGAAATTCTGATATTAAACCACGAACAACTAAAAATAGCTTCCCGGTTTAGCTGAGCGGGCGGCTGCAGGGGTGAGCAGAGGGCGGCGACCGTGAACTCGGCCGACCCCTGCCACCCCGCACTCACACCCCTACGCCTCCACAAATAACCCGCGAGGGTGACTTCCACCCCGCGCTCCAAAACTACCCGCTTTTCCGAGATGCCGTTTGAACAAATACCAAATTCATAACCATTTACTGTCCGAAAACGATCATAATCGGTAATTGATCCCTTCTTCTTAGATAGCTTTAATCCAATCAAATTTCAAGCCACATTATGTATGTAATGTATTGTACCTTCGCTTTGAAGGTAGAACAATTTCTGAGCATTTTCCATAACAACTGGGCTCTACTATGTCATTTTTGGAAACTCTTTGTCTCTGCTAGAAATAAAAGCATAATTATTATCCAAAAGCTAGACCACTAGATAAAACATAAACAACACAATTATAAATGTATGCAATTTATTCAATAGTATTTGGATTTTAAAGCATACGTCGCTAATTACAAATTAAGATTAGGTATGGGGGTGGTTTTGACGCATGCGCGTAGCTCGCCCACGCCGGCACCACGGCGACGTCGGCTTTCGCGCCAAACCGCCCCCGAACGCGCCCGTGCCCGAACTTACTCCGATATGGAACTTACTTGTGACACTTTGGAACCGAACCATTCAGGTGAGCAAACAATTCATAATATTTAGATAAATTGTGTGACGTCATATCGCGGAGTTCATTGACCTCGTACTGATTAATCGATAAGTTTTGTTTCATACGATATCTTTATACGCGGAGTTCAAGTTTTTTTTATTACTTTTTTGGTATAGTCAGATTTAAAGTTTAGGTCAATGAAAATTTTTATAACAATATGAATATTTATTACATTTTTAATTTATTAAGGCATTGGATATTTATTAGGGATCATATAGTTACAAATAGTACTTAGAATTTAATGATCTTATAGTTCGATTCATACAAAGATCGTAGTTGATTTACGTTTTTAATTTTTATTGGCGCGAAAATAAACTAACGCGATAGCTTTCAAACAATGAATCTTACGATGATTTTGTATTCAATTTCTGATAAAGTTATATTTTTCCATAGCAACATAATTGCTATTACAATTATGTATTTATTTGGATAACGTTTTCGTCTGTGTCTATTCAATTTGTCTTAACTTAGACTGGATAGTTCATGTAGCTAATAATAATTACCAAATACTTAATTATTTATGTAACATGTATGTATTTTAAAGTATAAGACTTTTAAAATATTTAATTAAAAGTATTTTGATTCTTAAATAACCTATTAAAAAAATCAAAACTACTAATAATTTATACGATTTCGAATACGAATTCTTTTAAATATTTGACGCTATCCCACCTTGAACTATTTTAAATTGAAGTCTATTTTTATAGTAGTCGAAACTCGTAATAAAATACGTCAGAGTCACGCCTTGTGACGTGGTAGTGGCTGCATTCAGACCGGAACAGGTCGGGCAGGAGCGAGCGCCGGCCGGCGGTCACTCCGCTCCATTGCACTCCATGCATATTCCATTGTGGTGCAACATCCGTTCCACTTTCACACGTATACACCGACACGATCAATCAAACTACGTCTATGACAATCCTCGATCACACCGTAGCGCCCCGACTCGTCCTCGCTATAACAAGCGTAACTTTCGTTCGTTCGAACTTTTTTTCTTTCTTCCTTTACGGCTCTTACTTTCATTCACTATCACCTTATTTCCAAGTGCTTTTTATATATGCTGAGTAATTCTAAGAAAATAACTCTACATCTGTAGTCTGTTAAGACGTTTTAATGTCTGTTTTACATTTGTACCTATCTAATATTTTATATTCCGTTTGATTTAAAATAAAACATAGATATTTGTGATGTTCAAAATTCATAATAGAGCTAAATATGTTTACTTCTCCTAGTTAGTACATGTTGTTTCTTTAAGGCAATTTTCTTTTGATGTGTATGAACTATCAGGTTATATGTAAATGTATCATCGAAGGATACCACAGTGCAGGCTCGCCACCGCACTCCGTACCCGAATTAAATATTAAAGCCACGCGCGATTCATTCAATCCAGACTGTGATTTTTTTCTTAGTGGAATGCTTATTTTTCGAAAGCTGAAAGAGCCGGCATGTTTTATTGTACAGGACGGTATTTCAATCTCCTTCAGCGTTGAAAGTCCTTTCAAGAAATTGTAAAGCGAGACTCGACGACGCCCTACACAGCTGCATAAGGAAAAAAATAGGTGTGTGGCTGAGTGTGCGTCTAGTGCGCGACGTCTATGTACTTAGAGTGCATCGCTCCCGGCGCCGTGTCGTCGCACTGCATATAGGCCAGTGCACGCGAATGCCCGAGCCCCCCGCCCGCGCCTGCACCCGGCGCCCGCGCCCGCCGCCCGCCGCCC
>QDHC01004645.1:184819-198810 GCA_013186455.1 Papilio dardanus tibullus | reverse complement strand
CGGGCGGCGGACGGCGGACGGCGGGCGGCGGGCGGCGGGCGGTTGCGACTTGCGACGTTGTGGAGCTCGCACCGCGGATGTAGTTACAAGTTCCCGCGGTCGTTGCCCGCCCGATGCGAGCGGCAAGCGGCAAGCGGCAAGCGGCGAGCGACGACTCCCCTATATCGGCTGGCTAACTGTGGCGCGGAAACTAATTCTCACTCGAGCCGTGGCCGACCCGCCCGCGCCCCTTAACCATTAACCTCTGCGAAACGACGCACACCTTAAAAACTATATAAGTTTATAAGGAAAATACACAACGTGAATTGGAAAACTTGAGTTAGTTCTACGACCAAAGGAAAATACGTAACCTGCATACAATTTTATAAGTCACAAAAGCTAATATAACCGGGATATTCAGTTTCGGTTATTTAGTTGATATATTTATAATATATTTTTTTTATAATCTCAGTCGTCAAGTGTTCGTATTTTTCTCTAGAGTTGCGCGAAGCTCATTAGGGGCATCGGAGTCAAACTCGGTTATTACGAAGTCATCAAAAATTAATAAGTAATAACAATGCGGAGCGAATGTGTGAACGAGGAAATGGTTGCGTGCCGTTAGATAACTGTACAGGTCTAGTCTAGAACAATCCTGGCGGCCTTACCGATAGGATCGCTTACTCGTCCTGAATTGATGAGCATTCTTATAGCATTCATACTAACTATTCTTTGCTTATTTTTCACTTAATCCGTAATTTATTATAATATATCCGACCTAGTTTATAGTCAACTGCTTTTCCACGAATAAAATAATGTTAATTTCTAAGAATACTTTTTAAGAATATATTTTTATGCCTGCTTATTGATTCCTTAAAAACCGATTGTGATTTCAAATGACAATTCTTAAGGATTAACTTCAGCTATAAATATAGGGACACTCAAATTGGCAGTTATTTTCGTAATATACGTAATGTTTGTAGAGAATGAGTATGACGTGAACATGTATGATGGGGTGGGCCGCGTGGGGGCGCGACGTGGCGAGGAGGGAGGAGCGAGGAGTGAACGACCTCGCGCGTTGCATTGTCATTTGTCGTGCAAGTGCACGCTCGCTTCACGAGTGACACTTGTCCTCAACGTCGCCGTGCGTCGCCACTACGTCATTTGCGTTCAGCTTTCCCTACTCAAAATCATATTATATAAATCTTGTACAAAAGGATAACTTTATTTGCGTTACCATATTAGATCATCCGGTATCATCGACCTGTAAATCGGCAGCCCGTCATTCCGTCTTTCGACTTACGCACACGAGTAAAGACGTTCTTTGTGTATTATAGAATAATAAACTCTCGGTGTACTGTGTAAGGACAATATTGCCTTAATTTAGTATTTGTACTCGTCTATTACCCCCGGTGACGTAAATGCCGTCCTTGGAGCGAATCTACAAACACAATTGTGCAAATAACAGCTCCGAGGTTCGTTCACCCGCGCTATCGCTATAATCTGGATAAGATAAATAGAAAGCTGAGATATATTATTAGAACAATACATTTTAAATATTACATATATTTTATAACCTGTGAAGAAATAAAAATTATGCTAATCGAAGAGAAGCTCTGCTACTCGGGTAATTAACCATAGTATCACTATAGTAGTAGAATCTTTAAAATTCGGATTGTCAAAAACCGCGCATGAACACCTCTTTTTATCCTTTAAGTAATTTATTATTAATTTATTCATGTTATTCCAAAAAAGTGTAACAAACGACATGACTCGTGATTGTTATAAATGGAACATAGGTGTTGTTATTCAAACCTGAATCTTTGAATGAATTCCAATTAAAGAATTGATTTTCCTTATAATATTATTAGGAGATAGTCGAAGTGATGTCCAGCGATGCCGCTATTCGCGGCTAACATCGTTGTGCGGGTGACTCAGCCGCCGAGGTACATTGACACAGGCATATGGGGTCTGAAAAGCCACGCACGCACGTGGTTAACGTAATCCACTCGACCGGTGACTTTTATTCAACGTGACGTCTATAATTATTTAATAATATATTTGTTTAATCCTTGTCTATGATTTTGTTTTTTTTTAGTGTAGAGAAAGCTTTATTTTAAATACATCAAATTCTTGAAAATTTCTGACAAACTGCCCCAAAAGCAACTTAGTGTGATTGGATTTTATTTCTCAGATTTTTTTTTGAAATACGAAGTCGTCGTTGTCTATGATTACTTTCAAAGTTATCGATTTCAATCTCTTTAAAGAGGCAAAGTTAGGTACAGTCGCCGAAATACGCGGTGTATCACTTAACGATAATCCTTGCACCTTGCAACGAGAAAAATGTGTTTTATGCTTCTATGTATTTCCTAAGTACTTCGAGTTCCTAAGTACTCAATAAGTATAATTGTCTTTAGAAATGTCTTACACCACACAAGAAAGAATTAAAAAACCGTTGAACCTAAACCACAAGCGATACCGATTTTCTACATAGATAAATCAGTTATAACAAGATGACTATCGCCTTATACCGAATGAATTCTCTATAACTATTACATTATCATTGAATCGGGAGGCGCATTCTTTCGACACCGTGTCGAGGCATTGGCCGCTTAAGTAAACACCTCCGCTCGATCGACGATAAAAGTGTGTTCATGTTAAAATTCTCTCACCTATTTCCATGTTAACGCGGGCCCCACTTTCTTCGGGACGCTCGCTTTGTTTCGTACAAACATCGGCTCGGAGACGGCTGCATTATCAGTGACACACAAAGCCCGCTCGATAGCTGCGTGCCGATAAGCCGAACATAACACCGCCTCGGTACATTGACCCACTGTTATATAAAAACTTCTCGATTGTGATAACGTTATGACAATGACATTTCGTGTTGACCACGCTCCGACCGGGTGGTGCAGTGTTGCGAGGAGCGATCCATGCTGATACGCTATTCAAGTTCGATAAATATTGGCCCATTGTTCATGATCGGCGAATGGTTAGGTTGTGGTGTAAATATAGGAAGCCTGAATCTAATCTGTCTTACGTATAATTGCTCAGATTTATCTATACTATAATAATAAAGAGAGAAATCTTTGTATTTTTGTATGTATTGAAATAACTCAAGAACTACTGGGCCGAGTTCAAAAATTCATTCACTCATAGAAAGCTACATTATCCCCGAGTAACATAGGCTACTTTTAACGCGGACGAAGTCGTGAACAACAGCTAGTCATACAAGTACATACAGTTCGAAATTATGTGCTTTCTTTTATCTAAAAACAGAAATTGAAAAACTTAGGAGAAATGGTCATTACTCGTATGTGTCTTTATCACCCTCCTATATTCCGATTTGTGTCAGTATGTTTGCCATTTTTACAATAGTTTATCTTCTATATAAATAGGTATCAACTTAATTTGTCAAATAAGCAGGATGCGAATTTATCTAAACCGAAAGTTCTTGATAACGACAATCAAATTGTTATCTCCGTATTTCGAAGTCGAATTGAAAAAGTATTTTGAGTTTCTTTTTACTGTTTTATTTCATCCTAACGGTCGTTTTTGAACGATTACTAACGACATTGGTAAACTTTAGCACATACCACGACTGTCACCATGCGATCCGCAGCGTCTTTGTTTCCTCGTATGACTAACACGGGGATCGCGTGGCGTTTTCGTCTGAATATACATCGTTGTAAGTAAAATCCGCGTTCAGTTGATGTACCGATACAGACACCGGGGACGTTGACCCGGCTGAAATCTTAACACAACCGCGACGTCGTCGGTGATGAAAATAAATTTTAATTAGAGTGATTTAATGGTTTCGGCGGTGCATCGTACGTAGATAGGAGTCGAAAGCACCGGCGCAACGGCACGGCTTATGTCAACTTTCACGCGGTTACGTAAGCCCGCGGCCGCGCTCGCTCCCGCGCCGCACACATGTACTAGAACGTTCGGAGTCATCGACCACGCCGCTTACGACACCACCTAGAGTACACCCGGACGTTATTTCGAGAATTTACATATCGAATGTTATCTTAATTTGACTCAATTTCTTTTTTTCATTCGATGCACTTGCTTTGTTTTGTTCACGAAGATATTTATTACTCGAGCTAATGTTTGTTTACATTTTAATCAAGAATGTAGTACTTTTATCAGTTAACAAATTAAATAGGTTACTATAGATTTATGAAACCATTTTACTATAAGACCAAATACTTATCTATCAGACTCGCAGACTTCCAAAACTCTACATCACTTTTAGATTTGACAGGACCTTGACAAATTCAGCATATGTTCACATAACATCAGATCCATAGTAATGAAGTCCTTACTCTGACCACAGACTTAATAATTATTTTTGTTTTGTTGTCTTCAATTGTTGATGAGCAATAATATTGGGTATAGCGTTATTTCATTGTTTGAGATGTTAAGGATGATTGGGTTGCGGATAGGGACATGCGAGGAGACGTCTTCTAGGCATGTGTCGTTCGGAATCCGCGAGGGGGCGCTGCCGCCGGCGCTGGGTCGTCGCTCGCGCGCGAGGTCATCGCCGCGGCTCCACTCCACAACTCGACAACTCGACAGCTCGACACGCACTCCACTTTACAACTTTCATACCTCACAACCACCGTTTTTGAACTTCATTGCACATATTTTACCTCATTTACAACTGTATTGCACCCAAGTAACTCTGTGTTAAGGTTTTGCTAAGGCAAATGCCTTGCCAGAATTGGTTTGCTGACATACATCATGATAAGCAAAGTAACACTGAATGTTGGTTTTTGTTTGGTTTTTTACATATGTTTCTAATACATACATCGTCAGTACATTTGGTAACTCTAGTTTAAAATACCAAAATAGTGAAATAAATGTATAAATAATTTGGCACAAGTTTAAAGCGTATTTATATTTAACAAATGTAGAGTGAAATCGTCTCCTCGACTGTGTCGGAAAGTCGGAAGTTCGAAACTCCACCGGCTTGAAAGTTATAGAAATTCAACTGGCAGACTTTAATCGGTCGCTCGTATATTTAATGAGTTATTATTGTAAAGAGGTCAATATCAAAACAATTTTAGTATTTATTTTGTATATGAATTATTTATCGAGCGCGGCTGTTTACTTTCGTCGCTATCGGCTTTGTAGGTTAGTAGACGAGTAAATATTTGGGCGTCGCCTGCCCTTTCTTAACTATCATCGTATTGTCTTCGAGCTCGATAATTGGTACTTTTCCTACGCGTTGTGCGCTGCAGTGACGTGGCGCAGCTAATCGCTCAGTATTAATTATCGTGGAATGGCTAGAGGCGGGATAACGACTCGGAGTTACGCGCCGGAGACGTGATGGGAATCGTCAAGATCAGCGCGGAGTCGACGAGTGAAGGGGCGTAGGTACGATCGTGACACACCGCCAATTATAAGTATGGAGGCGTCATTGAACCCGTGTTATTGCGAAACAACGGAAACCAGTCCACAGCCCCCCCGCAACCCCGCGCGCGCGCCCCCGCACCTGCTGCGAATTTGTAAAATCCTAGATTATAGTTGACATGCGGTCAGCTCGTAGCCGACGTGACTCGAATCTAAAGACAATCGGTTACATCATTATGCTCTATCGTTCGCACAAACAACGCGCAAAAACTTTTGTTAACTAACCAAAAAAGTTTCTTGTATTTGAAAAAAAAAAATAGCACTTATCAATATTATTTTCATAACCAATTTTTGTATAAAATTATTTATATATTTTTATATGTAACACCCTATAGGTTGACATAAATAAATATCGTAATAACTTATAACTTGTTAACATTACAACATTGTACTGAGAAAATAAATAATATAAATGAAAATATTATGAACTAGCGTTATTTGTTGACGGTACTGCGAGTGCGACCTAAAAAGTGACGTGTCCGATAGTGGTACAGTCAGGGACAACGGCCACGTCGCCTCATTCGCAGGAATTGCAGGTAGGCTAAGGGGTTAAAGAACTCCAGTGCACTATATCAAATACCATTGAACTGCGTGCGTCCCGCTCGCCCCTCCGCCGCCCCGATGCATCGCCTGCACTCATCCTCGTGCGAATCCTGTACGATTACGCGACGCGCATGCGTATCGCATTATCTTCGCGATCTATGGCACACGTAACTTCGTACGCCTACTGTTGCTATACTGACTGCGGCCAACACTTTACTATTTATGCGCTTCTCCACGAACCCCGTAGGGTGAATTTGTACGCAAATTTTTTACCTGTTGGTTTTACCACGAAGCAGGTACCAAATAATAAAGCCGAATAAAAAGTTACCTTTTCTAGTATCAAAAGTCTCAAACTAATAAAACGTTATACAATTCTCAGTTGAATAATTTATCATTCAACTCAATGGTAGTTAGTTAGATAGTGTAACATTGAAGATACGAGGGCCCGATGCGAGCGCGGTGCATTCCACTCGTTTAGAAACCTAGGCGGGTGGTTACGTAACGTTGTTTACCCGAGCCAGCGAGCAGCAGCCATGTATCAATAATCAAGTTTAACAAGTGGAAAGTTCATGGAGGGCGTCGACACCGCGCCGCTGGCTCAGCACTTTGCCGGTGAGAGCGCCGCACCGCACCACATTAATTCGCGAAACCCGATCGTTTCAGCTATGACATCTCGGTGAACCAGGAAGACCCATTCTAGCTATAAAGTTACCACCCTCACGGTCTAGATCAACTTTCCTTGCGCAAGGTTCATCGGCCAATTGTTTCCAATTAAATCGACCAGGTGAATATGCCGAACCATAATCTTTGACGTCATTTACTTAAATTGCCTTTTGTTTTTAAAATATACCTAAAACGCGGCTCACATCACGAATATTTTGGCAGACGAGCGTGATAACTTCAAGGTAAAACGATAAAATGTCAATGAACTTGATAATAATTATGTTTGCATGTAACAACGCATTTCCAAAATGTTCCATGTTATTAAACGAATAGATTTGATTATTTAAAAATAGTTAATTTAGATCCTTATCTAATTATTTTACTAAATAATTAAAAAATGTAGCACATTTATTAGATTAGACATCATAAATTAAATTAAAATAAAAGTTAATTTTCTTCGTCCCGAATAACAGTATGGTTCTGTGACCTCGTAACTCGTTGGTCTCCTTCCCCATATTTCCATGATCGCTCGCGTTGCCCACAGACCTCGAAACTGTTCAGAGCCTCCCCATGCCCCCCTCGCCCACTGCCCCCCTCACCCGCCTCCTGCCACGTAGCAGTTACGCAAGCTGCTACGCAGTTCCGTAGCCCTTTTGATAATGTTTCAAGGATTCGTACAAGTTTATTAACTCATTATCAAGTTTAATTGCAAATTAACATTTATATAATTTGCTTTAAGTCTTGTACATATTAACATTGTAGGTTGTAATGTTAATTGGTAATTTTTACTTATTTAAAAATGATTTACATTTTGAATATAAAATTAAGTGACATATATCTGCAATGAGTAGAGAATTGAATTTTTAGTGAAAAATGTAAAACGTTTCATATTTTTTTTTGTTCTTTGTACGACGTGTGTCGAATAAAATCTATCCATATAACTGTTACGTAACCAATCAAGAGAGTAAAATATCTTAATGCGGGTGAAAGTTAATGTACCGAGTTGATTATGTATTTACTTAGTTGATAGGAAGCGTTGCGGAAATTGTCAAATATAATATTCAGCCGACGTACAAATTGATCATGGACTCATGGTTATTTTTCAAACGACTTGCGTATTAGTAACGCCTCATTTACATAAGATATCGAACTTTTGACGGCCCGCGCTGATTCCCATTCAAGGTTCCACGCTCCTTATTGCCTCTTTTATATACAGATTTGGAATATAAAAAATATTTACAGGGTCTTGAAATTGTATTCGTTTTTTGCTTTACCCTTTTGTTATTTCTCTTTTAAATTCACAAACAATTCCGAAATAACTGATTTTAATGTTAACCATTTTGTCGTGCAGATAAATTGTAGTGTTTTTATTTTATTTTATACGCAAGAATTATTTTCATAATTTATAAAAATATTAAACATGCTTTCTGGTTGCTCCTATATTTGATCTCCTATAAAAATATTTAAATCACCTACAACTACACTCAAAAGCGGTTCTACAGAACGTCAAAAATGTATGCAACTGACAATGACGTTCGATATTTCACACCTGTCAATCACATGACTTATCAAATATCATTCAGTTTCATATATTTTTGTCGATTCCATCAGCGATATCACCAATCGAAAGATACTTTGGGTAAGCACCCTGAAGACCGTGAAACGATAAAAATAGGGACAACGCCCAGCGCAGCGTTTAGTATTTATAGGTAGACATTTTTGAAATTGTATAATATTTCAACTTTTACACAAATATATATAGTACAGGAAATGTATGAGGAATAGTAAATATATTCGAATATGAGAACATTGATGATGTTCACAAATATTCGGTTCGCGTTGCGGCGCGTCACTTGTTTACCGCGGAGCGCGCAGACCTTGAGATTCGGCAGCGGTCAGTGGCCGAGGCCCGCGCCCCGCCGCCACCGCTCCGACACTTTAATATTGTACGTTTGTACATTTTTATTATTATCGACCTCGATGCTTGCTTAGCTGACAAACGGATTATCACAATAGATACTAGAGTTTGATTTTTTAAATCGTCCAATAATTTAAATATATTTACTTATTTTGACTAAACTCAACTAGATATAAAAATAATTTAGAGTGTTAATCTTGTAACCTATTAAATGAATAACCAAATACCACATTTAAGATATAAAAACTGATAAAATCGGAAGGCAATTAAGTCTGTTAAGTAAAGGTAGGTAAATGACCTGAATTTTGGTATGCATTATAAAATAACTGATCAAAGGAAACATTTTATTAACGAAATGCTACACTGTGGAAGCTTGTGTGCGTAAATTCGAAGTAACTGAAGGCGGTATTGCGCATGTGTGCTGTGCTAATACGGCTGAGCGCTTTCTCGCTTGTGTCGGCGATTGGCAATTTCGGTGGTTTCAAGGACAACCGGGCCGAGTTCAGAAGCCACCTTCCACAGTGAACGACACCATTTCGTGCGTTGACCCTATACATTTCCTGTGCCACGACCAAACGAACTCTTATTCGACACGTCGCATGATACAAAAATTATCTACTTAACGACAAACAAGGTTTAAAATTAATTCAAAGGCGATATGAGTTACAATGTATTTATATATTTTAAGGTTGTGACAGTAATTCTACTTAAAAATTCCACAGTTAAAAAGTAACTATATATTATAACTAGATGTTTTTCGCGACTTTGTCCGCGTGAAAAAGTTGCCTATGTTACTCGGGGATAATGTAGCTTTCTAACAATGAAAGAATTTTTGAAATCGGCCCAGTACTTCTTGAGTTATTTCAATACATACAAAAATATAAAAATACAAAGTTTAGATAAAAAATTAATATTAGTACAGATTTAGAGTTGAATATATTTAATTTCTTTCTAAGTATAATTTGTAACGCGTTGTAACGGTTTTAATATCTTATCTGTGTTTGCAAGCAGTTGCCTTATAATATTCTTTTGTTTGTTTCAGGTGAGTGATTGGAATCGAGCATCTTTTCCTGTTGATATCGGTAATGTGGAGGTGAAGAGTTATGATCGTAAGTATTGCGTTCTCGTTAGAGCACAATGCACCAGGCTGCAGTGCTGGAGTCAGTCACCCCGTGCTAACGGGGCTCGCCCTACGCCGTCACCATCATTGTCGTGCGATCGAGCAATGCAACGTCTACCGCATACGTAACACGCAAATCACACTACTGTTATCTCTTGCACAAATCGATGATTAAAATCTAACGATTAACGAACGATGAGGTCCGAATGTCCCGCTGCGTACAAATCGACCGCAAAAACTTGTTGAGTGGCCATTGTTGTCTTGTCATATCTATTATAATTGAGTATCTACGGCGACCCGAATGTTTGAAAATATACAATGTCGTAAGAACGGAACCTAGATTAAAGCAGTTTTCTATAGGCACGTAATTAAACAATCCATCAGTTACATAAGACATTAGTAATTTAATTTTAAAAGCCGTTACGTTTTTTAAATTTACAAATACATACTTTAAATGACAAACGTGCTTAGGACTGGAGGTACTGGGGTTGCAAATATAAAAAATAGTTAAATCGATCAAAATCTTATAAGAGACTATTTTATGCCAAAGTCGTAAATGAACAAAAAGACAGTTCTATTAATGTACATTCATCAAACGTGTAATTTTACGTTTTATGTCAACCTACAAATAAATAGGTAAATTATGTGAATACTATATTGTGAAAATATTGCGAGGCTTCCCGCTGCTATTTTATCATTAGGCCGAGGATTTCTAAGAGTAGAGCTGGGGCGATATCGTTTAGCGCAGATACAATGCGCCGACGATCTGGGAACGTCGGTTATAAACCCGCCAACAAAAGGATGTTAAAAAACTCATCTTTGAAAAGTTCAATTTTTATTTTTTTGTCCCCGAAAAGGTCTCCGATCAGACGATTATTCGGTTTTTTGCCGACAGAAGAGTTGGATATCGCGAAACTTGCACAATGATGCAACTCGCGGCGGGCAAAAAGTTAAAGTTTACCTGTTCGTGAAATCCGAGATGAAAAGAAGGGGTAGCGTTTTTCGATTTTAGATTTTTTAACAATAGTTCGGCCTTACCTGCGATTTTTTTGCAAAAGAAAAAACTCAGAAATTTGGAATCTTAAAAAAGAAATTGAAAGGAAGTCGGATCAAGGGTTAGTTGCGTTTTCTAAAGTTCCTTTGTTGTATTTGCACACGGCATCAAATTCATTCGTCGGTTTCTGATTCGATGACAATATAGGTCACAATCAAAAAACACCGATGATTCACAAGACACCAAATTCATATTATAATAGTTGTGTCCATATTTAAAATAGTATTGTTTACCATTATCGGTACAAAGCACGTGGTATACGAATAAGAACTCATTTTTACAAAGGCGAAGAATACCATATTATGTCCATTTTGAATTTCTTCGAACTAAATATAAAAACGCTGAGCTCATTAGTAACGGCGAATCCCTCATAAATGCGCACAACATTATTTTCTTTCAATTGTCATTAGTCACGGCCGTGGTATGGACCGTACCATCTACTCGTAAACAAAACACTTCTAATAAATTATTGTGTTTTTGTCGATTCTATAATAGTGTTCGCTTAGCTTCAGTCAGCGTTCAACATAATTACCATTCTAATTTGTTATGAATAGCGATTGGTATGAAGAATAGTATTAAGAACGATGGCATATTTATCAAAGTAATAGCGAAGTGGTACAAGAGTAGGCACCGTTACGAGTGGCCGCGAGTTGAGTGCACGCGCGCTGCGGTCGCCGACACCGCCGACACCGCCGACACCGCGCCGGCTCACTCTGTCCGATCCCCACGACAAATATCAATGTTACTAATCACTCAATACGATTATAAGATGTACATCACTATCATTACAAACTCTTAAGATTAGGAGATTAGAAAATATTTAAAAAAAAAACACCAACAAAGTTTCATAAACTTTTTGTATGGAAATCGTTACCGTATGTACGAGAGAAAGTACAAAGTACATTATAGTTAACTTGAATTGCAAACATAAGGTGCTATGACGCGGGTGCCGCGTGCGCCCTCTTCCTCCTTAAAAAATACACCACAAAAGAACTAAAAAAACTAAATGACGTCTGCCTATGCACATTTTATACGAGATGCCGTCTGTCGCGTTTCACCAGCAGCTGGGACAGCATAAGGAAGTGCACACTCCGCAAACCGACACCTATAATTATCGATTGCCAAAAAATCGGAACCCCCTCGATAACACTCATCGTTATTATATTCGCTAAATGAACACTTTTGAAAAGTTCGCATATCTGAAGTTGAACGACTGCTTTATTATTAATTCTTTTTCGTCTTTTCATTTACAATTTTAACCATAATGTGTCTTAACTGGTCCAACTAAAGTCTAATTTTGTGTACATTAACATTTACATCCGATTACTTTGGTATAATTACATGAATACCAAAAATGGTAACCAAGTCTGATACCTACATAACGTTAAGACGTTGAGGGAGATAATTTTATATTTCACGAAATAACCCGTAAAAATTTACAGCGAGCTTAGGGATGTTATTAATAGTGAAATGACTATTAAATTAAATAAATATATTTTCTATGCTTATTCATAGTTATATACTCTATTAGAGATCAATCTTTTATGAAGAATTGATTAAATAATCTATTATTTTTAATGACATGTTACGTGCCCACCATTATCACTATGCAATAGAAATATATGTTTGGAACCGGTTTGTGATGAAATGAAAGTTGGCTATGGATAATAAATTACTTTCTCCGTCTGCAAATGGCGGCCGAACCTTAGTCTGATATAATGTTTCGCATTCACTTCGATAAAAATAGATTGTCTAAACAATATTGTTATTTAGTCATAGAAATAAAAATAAAATGCTGAACATCACTAGAGACAGAAAGGGTTTACATATAAAAATAACATTTTAACAATACACAAGCACGTTTTCCGAATATAGCTATTATATTTAAATACTAGCTGTTGCTCGCGACTTCGTCCGCGTGGAATTAAATAATATAGCCTATGTTACTTTGGGCTATGTTAACGTAACTTTGTAATGGTGAAAGAATTTTTGAAATCAGTCAGGTAGTTCTTGAGTTATTTCAATACATACAAAGAAAACATACATATTAGTATAGATAATATATTACAGTTACGAAGCACAAAATATATATTATCTGTGTTTAATACAAACAAAACCCTATAGGGAAGAGAGACAAGAAAAATTGAAAGCAAGCTACGATTTTTCTTAATAAAGAATTAGTTTAGGTAATGACGGCGTTATCTAATTCTTATTTGTAGTATCATAACAATTCAATTATACTTATTTGGTTTTTAATCTTTAATCTTTTTAAACAAAATAAACACACAAATAAACAACTCTACGGTGTTATTGTTTTATTGAGTTCTTCTGTTCACATAAAAAGTACTTGATGTAGGATATACAGATCTTAGTTCTTTGTTATTTTTGCGTTTGGTCGAATAATATTTTTATTGTTGTGGATTTAAATATTCTAATAAATAGGGATAACCATAACTACGTTAAATCATGATGTTTTATACTTAATACAGGTACAAAAATTCTTTGATCAGAAGAATTTATTAGAGTTTTGTATACGAAGTCCTCTCAAAACATAAATTTGAAACTCAAAAAGCTCATAGACTTTCAACACATAGAACTATGTTTATTTCAATTGTAAGCCAAAGAAGATGATTTAAATAAAGTCAAGGATCATTTGCGTCGCAAACAACGACCACGGGGTCAGTAGACTCGCAACCGCCGAAATTATCGGCGTGGCGTACACGCGCCGTGCGGTTAACGCACCCGCCAAGGCCATGCGTGCCCCTCTAGCCCCCTAGCCGCCCAACCGCCTAGCCTAGCCACCCAGCTCAACCGACAAACAGTACTTACTTCTACACTCAAATATAACTTGAATCTCTCCGATTTGTTTTGGTAAACGGATTTTATGATTTTTAATTCAGTCAGAAATTACATTAACTTTGATTATATTGAAATAGATTTATTACAATGTTTTCTGTTTATCTGTTAATTTGTTTAAATTATAACACATTCCAGTAAAATAGCGTTTAACGGTTCCATTCTGCAAAATAGGATTAATAAAATTTGGAAGGTGGACAGTTAAAACGTACTTAAAACTAACTGGACCCTCGATGGAGAGGTGAGGTTATACCGAGTTGGCAATAAATGTCGGATGGGGCTTATCAGTGTGGGCGCGAGAGAGCGGGCGGGGGCCGCGCGGGCGACGGGGCGGCAGGTGGTGGCGTCAATGTGCGGCCGTGAACTTTCTTCCGACACGTTTTCAGGAGCGAATGCTGCGCAATATTCCGCCGGGGCCCCGCCGCCCGCCGCCCGCGCCCCCC
>QDHC01004645.1:168343-184793 GCA_013186455.1 Papilio dardanus tibullus | reverse complement strand
GCGTGCGGTGCGGCGTGCGGTGCGGCGTGCGTTGCTCGGCGATTGTCGACACGTAACGTCAGCGGTGTGCAGCACACGCGGCCGCGCAACAGATTATACAACTGGGTGCATCATCAGTAGTGATTCGTTCGCGCCGCTCTGATTAGCGCACGCCGCACTGCTCGCCCGCTGCCTCACTGGACTGCAACACGTTGCATCGTTTATTAAACATTCTCGCCTCTGCATCTTTGCGCCAATACCCGATTTCAATGCTCCAGTTGGTTTGTTCGCGTTCTGTTTTGTTTCGGTTCGTGAATTAGAAGCTAGATAGTGTTCCATTTACTTATACTCTTACTAATCTATTTGGTATATTTCACGGCTCCGCACTGCATATCTTCGTAATTGGTGAGCCGTGGAGAGTGTCGGCGTCGAAGTAGATCGCGGTCGTCCTTTGTCGGGAGCAGGAAGTCTTCTTATAGTGTAAATATCAAGGCGAGTTGCAACCAAGCGATTGGCACTTCGATAGTGAAATACATTTATAGCGTATACATTGTCATTGCACGATATCTCATTGATTATATTGAGAAGATATGTCGATATGCACATAAACAGTTACATAAGGAGTTTTTTTTTCTTAAATGTAGATGTTTATAATTAGAATAGAGCTAATGTTTTAATACATAAAGAGTTGGGTTTCGCGTCGTTGCCTTGACGGCTGTGACATTGCGGTTAATTTGGTACGATTTGGCATTGACACGTACCGACACGAACGAGGAAATGCTCCTACACTAGCCGCTGATGGGGCCGCTCGCTACTCAGCTCGACGTTTATTCAAATTCGTGATATATAAAGCTTCATTTAGAATTCAGTTCCGGGCAGGCGTTAATATGTTCTTGTAAACTATACGATGTAGGTCATGAACTAATTAATAAATTGGACTTGGTTAATAGAATATATTGTGCTTTAATAGAAATGGAGCAATACACTTTGAGTCGACCTAAAATAATTCTTATGAATTAGTTCTTATCAGAATACTTGATCTGCAAATAATTGTTACTCTGATTTACAATTTATTTTTCACAAACAAAACTTCGTATTTTCATGTACGCTTAGAAAGATATGTAAATAATATCGATCGAGCCACTATATCAGTTCGTGGCAACCCTAGGCTGGCTATTAATTGAGCGCACCCGTCCAATTGGCCTTGGCCTTGGCACGGGTTGCCGAATCAGACGAGGTCGGTGCGATTCAGCGCGTCCGGATCACACGGCCCCACTCACTCGATCGCTTATTCACTAATAGATGGTAGGCACAAGTCTAGCACATGTCCTACCTACATCACTGTAGGCACCAGCGAGCACCAGCCGGATAAAAGACCTGATTATGTCTAGTAAATATTTTAAATTGTGTAATGTTAGTAAGCTCAATTTAGCATTCTTAATTCTTGTGGAACTAAACTAACTTCCTTCTGTCTTAAGGTTAGGTTATTTCAAGATTCACCTTATAGTTTGAAACAACAGTTTCAAATGATACTGGTCCAATAAAACGTCTAAAATTAAGTATGTAAATATTTTGAATCAGTCAAACACTCCATTGACGTCATGTGATTACATGAATTTGTTAATGTGTACAATTCGCACGCAATAACATGGAACCTGAGCCAGATGATGTCACGATGAGGTTTTTGTACAATGTACTAAAGTTTCTTATAATTTACGTAATATTTGCTTGCAATTTCGCATAGTATATGCCATGAGTAAAGATAAACAATTTCTATATTTAAGAGTTCCTTATTTTAAAAAAACCTGGCAGCCAACGTTAAATAGAGCTTTATAAGTGGCCAGTATGTGCTGGATGAAGTTTCGTTTAAAAAAAAACAAAAGCAAAATTGCTTGTCTGTGGCATGTGTTCGAGCAACGTGCTTCTCGGAGGCGAGGCGGTGTCGCAGCTCGCGGGGTAATTGACTCGTGCTGACCTCAGGCCGCCGCGAATCTTGCCGCTCTTCGTTCCCCTGTCGTCGAATCTACCGAAAAACCGCCTGAAATATCATCAACAATTTGTTATTTGTCAAGCCGTACACGTTTTGTATTCATTTCAATTTTTTATACTTTACAATATTTAAATTTTCTGCCTTGCAAAGTAAGTATTTGAATTTTGAATCTTCCTTGAAACTTATGTTACTTGCAACAGGTAAAGGGGCATAGATCTTATTCTTTGGTAAAACAAACAGTAGTAAGACATACATTGGCATCGTTCAATGAGTAATGAGGAAAAGAATTAGGGATTGCAATCGTGCTATAATCACAATACAACGCATAATTGTAAATATACATACATACAATAACAGCCGTGTACAGCGTGGTTGGGGCTTGGGTATTATGTTTTGCGCATCACAACCGGCTCCGAGCGGGACCTTGACCGCGCCGCGAACATTCGGCGTCCGACTGAACTGCCCACTGCCCACTGCCCACGGCGACGCGAGCCGCTTCTGCGAAATTGCCAACTCTGTTATTGCGATTCTTTTTGTTTCAACTTTGATGATCTTCGCGTACCGTGTTTTCATTACAAAACATGTTATTTCCCACTATTTAAAAGCCGATTTTAACATGTTTTTGTGAATGTTTCGGCAATACGAACGGCGATGGCAAAGACGGCCTTTTCTCGGTTTTTTGGTGCTTCGAACTTCATACAAATGATTGATGGGATGACATCTCACAATAATTAAATAAGTTCTGTGTTAAACTATACGTAGTTTTTATCAATATGTTAAATTGTTCTTATTGTTAAATCTACCTTTTATAGTTTTTAAATGTTATTTTTATAGTATTCTTTTAAATTAGAGTTATTTGGTCGAGTAGCTACATAATATACAAACGTAACTACAGTATCCAGTTTCGTCAACCTCGACCCACATTCCAGGTAATGGCGTTGGACGTACAAAGTTTGACCTAAATTTTTTTTAAGCAAAGTCTTCACTTCCTTGCGGTTGGCAGTCGTAAAAACGTGCCTTGACCACGTTCTGTGGACGTCGGTGTTGTAAAATTAATTTATGGTCTGGGTAATGGATAATGGATATTTGTAGTACTGTGTTACATTGGGTACGGGTACACTCGCCCCCATTGTCCTGTCGTCCTTCAATCGGAAGGACGTCGGGCCCCTTCATTATTTTTATTATATTGTTACAAAAGTCGTTTTGAGCGGTTGTTAACGACCGTACAATATTTTAGAGGTCATAATCGTAGTTATTCATATTATATAGTGTTGTTATTGAGTTATTTGAATGTAATACGAGCTGTCATGAAGTAGGTTGCCGATAAACTGTCATCGATTATTGTTTAATAGTGAAAATAATATAGTTTTATGTGAAGTTGAGCAATTTAGTCTATAAATAGTTAATTATTCCAAAGCCTATTATCCCCACCCTATTATCTAATTTTAAAAGGTTAGAATTTTTAGAAGAAATATGTAGAGCTTATAAAGCAAAAATAAAATAAAACCTAAACGTCTGACGCAATTTGGCAGACATAAAAGCGATAGTTTAATCCGGACGTGGAAAAAAACGAAGCCTCCTAAATTGCAAACAGTATGGCATTAAGTGTACATTTTTTGGAAGGGACAAAAAAGTAGGCTCTGTCGATCGAGATCACCAAAAGTGATCCCTTTAGTTGTGGTCACAGTGAACAATACGAAAATACATGTGGCCACCGGCTGACGACTTTCGCTATATTTAAATATAAACAAGCGAATATGTACCTTAACACCATTAAATAGATTCGTTTATCGGTTAACTAACACAACAAACGACCGTGTAATTTGATATTCGCACAATCTAAAAAAGTTAGGGCAGCGGAAGGAAATGAAAAAAAAGTTCATACTTTTACCTAATATTCGGTTAAAACATATGCCGTGTAATTCGTTATTGTACAAATACACAATTAATAACAAAACATGGTCATAATGACCAAATTTTTTTTTTAATATTTAGGTTTTAAAGACACTATGACATATTTCATCAACTCTTCTTAGGTTTGACGGTTGAATACATTTTATAAAGAAAACTACATATAAATCTTTTTAACAAATGGACACACAAAACAAATAAATCAAAAACATCATTTATTAACATTATACGGATATAATAGTAAAAAATGGAGTGACAAAAGTACCTATAATGGTTTAGGATAGGAAAGGTCACAGTTCAATTTGCCCATTGTACTGCTGTGAATGATTTTTTACGATATACGATTTATAACTAGCTTTTTAAAATTGCTTAAAAATACTTTAACAGAATTACCAGCATAAAGGTTTTTAATAAATAAATAAAAAGTTTTCTCAGTCTTGTTAAAACAAAAAGATTTCCTCAGGATATAAAGGAACTTTTTATGTTTTTTATAAATTTTGCAAAGCTGACATAGGGAGGATATTTGCGAAGCCCTTTTAAAAACTTCCTCTAACATTAAAAAGGGAAAGCGTTGGAATTTAAGTTAAAAAACAAGGAAACTAAAAACCGAACACCTTTCGACTGTCAACTGAAGCCTTCTGGTCTGTTTTTTTTATGAATCAGTAAAAAGGGTTGAAGATATCCAATTCAATAACAAACTTCCATACAAATAAGGAATAGAAGTATTTATTAAATTCAATTATATCCAGGCGATCGCTTGCTTTAAAATCTTTGTCAATAAAATGTGTACAAATGATGCGACCGCACGGACATTTATTCTCGTTAGTAACTTTCTTCTTAAAACGTACTTTAACTTTATCTTAATCTATATACATATTTACATAAACAATACTTTAATATATTTACGTGACTACATCGTTGTTAACTTTTCCCGCGCGATTCTCTTACGTTTTTTCACCTAACTTTTTCTTAATTTTATAAAGGCAAAAGTCTTAGTGGCCAGTATGCCAGCAAAGAGATTATATGCCTCAATCTTTACTGAACAAAATGTTTAAAATATAGAACTTTGATAATTTTCATTTTACACATTCTCTCCTTTAATAACCTTAAACATGTAAATAATGATTACCGTTTAATTATAATTAAAATATAAACTTTAAATAACTGATAATATTCCAAATAATCCTGAAGTTGCGCTTATTGATAACATTTCAAGATATTTTAATTTAACCGCTTACAAAATAATCAAACATCCAATTAAAAAATATTTTAATTACAATTATTTCTTGTCACAATAACCCTGAGCTTGGTATATTTCAAACACAACACATTGCTTCTGTAATGCATTCGTAATACTGCTAATAAAAGAACATTCTTTGACATAACATTTGATAGTACGTATAATAATAAATCAAAATTAGTGGAATATTATTGTGAGTGGAGTGGAGTGGCGCAGAACGGCCGGTGGCCTTGACCGTCCTGCGCCAAAATTTCCAGGTCATTCACCCGCCTCGACGCCCACCGCCCGCACCGCGCCGCGCCGCTTTATCTCGTATAAATAACTCTCACTACAAGCTAACTTCGACTTTATTTACAAATAATTACGATTGAAATTTTATTGATGTATTCAGCTTGGATGTTATATAAAATTAAATCATTTGTGTTTATAGCTATCCACCTATAAGTATAAAGACCTTGTTTATCAATAAGGTATGGAGAGGATGTGGGGTGCTATTATTTCATCATCAGCGGTGGAGTAATTGGGTCGCCTGAATTTTCATAATTAGTACCTACCTGTATAGAATTAACCGCCAAATCCAATAGTCGATTTAGTATTTTTTTTTAATGATAGATGTAGGGTAATGTAGCTGTAACCTTTGCTCCTGATACCTCCTGATTTACTATTTGTTGACTTCTATTCTAACAGATCCACAGTTCTAAGAGATTGATATTAGGCAATAGTGTTGCAACTGTTATGTAGTTAAGAGGGAGTTGTGTGTAAACATTTGTGTGTGATATCCCGGAAGTGTGTAGTGGCAAGAGGGAATCGGGCAAGCGGGCAGGCGGGCTGCGGGTCACTCCGTCACGCGCCGGCCGCGGCGACCTACACAGCGCTCGCCATCCATTAGCTCGGTTTCGTGTTCAAGTTCACTCGCGTTCCATCACCAAAAATATTTTGGTGGTGTGACGCAACGCGCGCCTGCGTCCCGCTCGGCCGCACGGCGGTCCCTCGCTCGGCGCCGCTCTCGCACGACCTTGGCCGCGAGCGCTCGCAAGGTTCGGGTCTTCGAACTCGAGCGAGCGGTGCGGAGCGGGCGCGGGGCGCGGGTCTCCGGTCCTCCAATAGCTCGCCGCGCTCGTCCGCGCGCGTCGCTCATTGGTCCCTCGCGGGCGCGGCAATGACCTCGGGGACCGGAGTTCGAAGCGCGCCGAGGCTCGCGCTGAAGCTCAGACCGACGGGCTTCGCGAGCGCATAAAGGCGATATTTGCTCGCAGCCCGCCGCGTCGTCGCCGAAGCGATCGTATCGCGCAGAGCGGTGATCTTTTTGCAGACTTTCACTCTTAAGGGGAGGCTCGCGTAGCCGCAATCGCGAGTGCGCGCGGCCCGAGCTCAGTTCGTCGATCGAGCTCGAGCGAAGCGCACGCGGCGCGTGCGGCGACATACGCGACACGGGCGACCTTCATCCTCGGCGAGTTGCGGCCGCGCGTCTCGGCCCATGCACTCCTGTCCTATATTCGGTAGCAGAGCGCGCAGGACGCCCGCGTCTCCGAGCCCACCGGCTCGAATGTGGCTTACGTGTTGTGAAGTGGATAAGAGGATTGTTTAAGTTTAGATAGTTTTGACTCAAGTGATGTCTCCGGACAGCAGTTACGGGCGTTACGAAACGCCGACACCTACGGACAATATGATGGGTCCTGTGCACTCCGAGAGGGAACCAGAACTTCATATAGGTATGACTCTTTTTCCCTCGCAGCGACTGCCGATTGCTACGAGATGAGAAACCGATGTAAACAAACACATTTTTTTTTAATTTTTAAAAGTACTACGTAAATACGTCGCGCTCGCGACCCACATTTGGTAATGTGAGACCAAACAAATGATTACAATCATTATTTTGTTTACAATTATTTGTTGTAATGATGTCTACATGTTTGTTTTTTATGACATCGTTGTTTTACGCGACCTTTTTGGCTGTAGTGTTAATTTTTTTATTTTTCTTCAACGTGTTTCATTTCATGCGTAACTAAGTATTTCAACTTTGGTCCTTTAATTTTTTAATTATTCTTTTTAATCATTTGAGTCACGAAAAAAGAGAAAAGGCTTTTTCACAATTATTTAATATCTTTATCTCTGAATTATTGACTTAATTGATTATGTAATTTTACCATAGAAAGTGTTTTTTTTTTAATTTTCATATTTTTAAAGAGTTAAATTTTCTTTTGTCAGTACTAAAAAAACTTTTATTATTACAAAAGGAGAATTCGTAATTGATTATTGTGAAACTTTTTAATAGAATTTTGCTTTCATTGCTACTGACAAAGATATTTTTCATTTATTGTACAAACTTGTGAAGTTCTATAATCATTAATATTTTACGACAAACGATTCTTAAGCGTTTCCATTGTAGGGTTTTGTTAATTATGTTACAGTCGAATTGAGTTCGTCTGTGGAACGAATTCGTGATGAATGTACGGAAGGGTTTAGCTGAAAACAATTAAAATAAGCTTTGTACGAAATACGTTGTACAATTAATGGTGCAATACCCTACGTGAATGGGGTGACTACAGGAACTTATTGATTTCGCTAATGATCTTATCGAGTTATTGATTATTTTTCGCTCTGAAATCTTTTTGTAGATACGAGTAATAAAAGAGTTGACGGTTACGCTTGTTTGAGCGTGTAATATTTTTGTTGATGATGTTTGTTGTCGGCGCGAGGGGGCGCGAGGGGGCGCGCGGGGAGCGTGTAGTTGTCGTGACGCGCCACCAGCTGTCTCGCCGCGACCACTTTTACTTTTCTCTCGCAGCTCGTTTCTCCAGTGCGCTCACGACACTTCGCGTTTAGACTACACTCACTTTCTTCTGCCACACGGACTATTTATAATTTAACTTTTTAATATTATCTAGTCTATCGATTTAAACCATTGTGTAATGATAGGGTGTTATTGAAATAGAGTCAAGGCCAAGATATTGAGTTGTTTTTTTGTTCATTGGTAGAATCTCACTAACCTATTTGGTTATGGTTGTCAATTCCCGTATTTCAAATGTCTTCAAAACTAAAGCATTTATTTCACTTGGCTGTTTTGTGTGCCCAACCGTGTTTCAGGACTAATTAGTTGTAGTAATTTGTGTGTCTCCTACGTCACAGTATGCAAAAGAAAGGTTGCCAATAATGTATAACGAGGCTGCGACTTGGCAGAGAAACTTGGTATGTTATTATAGAAATAAGCACGGCGGCGGACGTGCCCGCACACTAGGAAACAATATTAGAACGTGATTACGTATGTTTTAAATATGTCGATGGCAGCTAAAAGCTAATTATTTACAAACTTAGTTCACCGTGACACAGTTGAGGCGAGGCGGCGTGCCGTGCCGCGGCGTTACGTGGATACTTTCCCGCGCACTTTCCTCGTGTCTTAATTGACGTAACTAACGAGCGAGTCTCGCACGCCTCGATCAGAGAAAAAATAAGTCGCGTTACATCACACGAGGAGAAATGGCTGCACGCCACCGATTCTTTGCAATTGCACTAGTTAGTCTTGCAACGCTTTCCCTGCTCTATTGTGTGCCCCACCGTCTGCCCGCCTGCGAGATGAGCCCGCGGCCATATGATGCATCTGAAAAAAGAAAGTAACACCATAGAAAGCGACCGCGGCGGCGAGCGTCGACCCGCCGCCGCGCCGCCACTGGTGCGCGCCAGAAATAGAAAGTACTATCCGAAAGGCCGCGCTCGCTCCCTTAACAAATAAACAAACGCAAGGGGAAAGTGAGAGCGCCCGGGGAGCGCTCGAACCCGTTTCCTGGTAGACTCCTCCGCTCCCGCCCGCTCCCGGACCATTACACGGCCAGACGTGACACCTGCGGTGGCCGAGGCTCTATCACTGACCTACTAACCAAATGGCTTTAACAATTATCTATTCTTTTTTAAGCTGAAACACTTATTAATGACTCCATTAATGTAACCGATGCGCTGTGTTAATTTAATATTCTATTAGGTATGAATGCGACAGACAACTCGTGTTATCTCGGCATGCTCGCTACACTGCTCGTTGCGAACTAGAATTTTCATGACTTATATAATCATATGCGTAAAAGTTCATCGACATCGTCTATGTGGAGTGAAGAGTCGCTTTCTAAAATCGCTATCTAGTGTCAGTTTGCGCGACGAAATGCGATTGCGTCACGATCGCGCGAGTGCACCCGATGCGTTACCAATGAACGGGACCCGAGCACTCTGAACGTTTATAATTCTTTTTATAAACAAACCATAGATGATTGTGTAACGCTTAGGTAGAATGTAAACTTGCCGTATCGTGAAAGCGTTAATCAGTATAAAACTGAGCGATAAATCACGCGATCGGAGAGGGCACGTGCGACACATACCTACACATAAATACATGCGTGATCGAACTCGCGTGCCTTTTGTAAGAAATGCTATAAATTAAAACATCACACAAATAAAATTTCATTCAATTAAATTCAAATAAATTCACACTAATTAACATTTAAACACTTTTCGCAAAAGGTGACTACAATGACAATCGGTCACGTTGACATTGGAGTACAAAAGTATGAGTTATTAGTGTTTTTAGCGTGTATCAGTTGAATGTACGCCGGTGACGTAAGGTCAGGGAGTTATCGGAGCGGTCACGTGCAGCGCGGCTCGTTTGTTATACATACCTGGCTCCTAACCGAGGATGTTTGGACACGCGAAGGGCCGCCGCAATGTGTGCGGAATTGTACAAACATTCGTCATCATCTTACACCTACAAAAACGGAGAATTTGCTTCGACATACGGACGCTTTTTACGTGACATCAATCTAATGAAGCCTTAGGGTAACTATTATTATGATACACAGACTTTGAAAGTATAAACATACACACTTTTGCTCTACATTGTTTTATTATATGCAAGGTGTAGGAAAAGTTAGGCAATTTCATCTGTTAGCAAAAACCCTTAATATGTTACATTTTAATAAAGTGTCGTTTTGTATTGTTACAGAATTTGACGGGACCACAGTGCTTTGCCGCGTGTGTGGCGACAAGGCCAGTGGCTTCCACTACGGCGTCCATTCCTGTGAAGGCTGCAAGGTGAATATACCAACTTATTTCAATATTGTCTTATTTAAATGTGTTCGTCGCTACAATCCAGCAAGCTCACCAGCGCTAGAAACGGCTCGTACATCACGTACGAAGAGTCATCTCTTTAACCCTAGGGCTTCATTAGACTTATGTCACGCAAAAAACGGTTTACGCCGAAGAAAAATCTCCGTTTTTATCACGAACTCGGTTTAATGAAGCGCTAGGGTTAGAATGATATGACGTGTAGCTCTTTTCATCCCGTCGATCGAAATGTCCGCTGCACTCACCGATTGCATCGTAAAGCGTAACGAAATTTATCAAAACGGAATTATTCACGGTGTAGCAAAGTACGTCATACGTCCCACGTGTCTCGGTCATTGCAATGCTATAAAGTGGGAAGTGCAGAGCTTCGACAGCTCACCTTTCTCTGCTGATACGTACTGCCATCAACTCATGCCAATTGCGCCCGGTCCGTATACACATCCTGAACAAACCACGCGCGGGACTCACGCCCCTATACGTATACAATACGGCATACAATCGCATGCACTATTTGGGTAAATATTGTAACTGGAAGTGTTCTGGGTGTCCTAGAGTATCAGCAAGGCCGCGATACACGGAAGACAATCTCTGTAACGACGGCGAACGGGACACTTTTGAATTTAAAAATAACTATTTACTGACAATATCGCCTTGTATCTGTTTACTAGCGAACTGCCCCGGTTTTGACCTAATTTGTTTACATTTTTCGCTCATAATCTTATAACAATGCAACTTCAACAATATCGACATACCTAAGTCACAAATATATCCTTTAAAATAGTCCACAGTAATGTTTAGACGCATAAGAAAAGCTAAGACTTAACGGCATTCAAACAGGCAATATGACGAGAAGACTTGGCTGATAATGTTTATATTTACATTGTGTTATTTAACATAATATAGTAACGTCGCGTCACCTATATAATATTCCGTTGGCAGCGGTCGTGTGAACGACTGGGGCCGGTACCTGTCGACCTCGCCCGGTCAGTCCCTTGCTCCGATTTCGATAAACTTATTTTTTTTTCTTAGATACCTGTTGAACAATCACACGGGAAACGGTCGGCGATCTCGTTTTATATAGCATTAAGGAAATATTCATTGTTCGTGCAGGGTCAGTGGCAATAGAATAAGGTTAAGAGGTATTCATTAGGACCGATATTCAATAAATTAATGGGAACGTAATATGAATGGGACATTTTAATATTTATTGTAAGTATTAAAATCGGACTTTTATAAGTCGAATTGGGACAAAACATATCAAATACTGCGATACAGACAGAAACGATAAAGTTCAAAAAGCGATTTTTCTTGGCATTTTTTTTTTAATCTTGGCCACTATTCATATATAAGTAAGATGGATAGATAAACTAAAAATGTCTCTTACAAGTCTAGCCAGTGTGACCAAGTATGAGAAAAAGAAATAAACACACAAAACTTAAAACAGGTCGGCCATGGTGATCCCAAATAAAAAAGAAGGCGCGAAGGTCGTCCACAGGTCCGGAGGGCGCGGGGCGAGGGGGGCAGGGGGTGATGTCTGGCCGCATCGTTACAACGTTACTTTTATTGCCGCCTGTCGATTTGTATACTTTGTATTTTGTATACAATGTTACTAACACGACATTTATGTAATAGTCGTTAACTATCAGTTGGCAACTGCTGTTTATTATTGTAGCTCTTAAGACGCCTCTTTTATATATGCTAAGAAAACACCATAAAAGCGATAAAGTAAAATATTCTCTGATAAGAAATATTGCGATGGCACCCAATTCTTAGTTTATAATTGTGGTAGTAAAAGTAAACGAAGAAGTCAAAAAGCGACAAATTTGTGAATGTGAAGGTAATTAACGTATGTTTCTCTAAAAACACAAATACCCAGAAATGTAATTGATGTATGGAAATATTAACCTTGTTTTAATATTCCTTCAATGCGCAAATCAAGAAGGTTGCCAACAAAAACGTCGCGAATACGTGCTCAGATCGATACGACTGATTGGCATTGATTTGCTTCCTCATAACCTCGCAAAAATATACATTTATATATAATTTAAAATCTACATGAATTATGCATATTGAACAATCGCTCCATTTAAAGACAATTAATATACTAAATATAAATATTGTCGGTAAGCCAGTGGTGACTTGACTAAGGTCGTATTGTGGGTGAAAGCATTGCAAGGAAGCAGACGGGGAAGTGCAAGTGTACAAGTGAACTGGTTTGAGCAGCAACTTGTCCACCGCGTCTGAGACGACCAGACAAAGCATATCCTTCGCTCTGCGACCGTCTGCCCTATTGTGTGTCGACGAGAGGGAGAACTTGCCTTGAGGGAGATTGATCGCGCCATTACTCATTACTCATTGTCATCAAAAATCTTATCAAAGTGTGAAAATTAATAATATCATTGTCATTAAAATTCACTAAAATATCACAATCAAAACATTTCAATTTTGATAAATCTATTTTAATCAGATTACAAAATACAAATACTTTGAATGTAGCGCCTAGCGCCAGCTATCGGCGCTGAAATTAAACTTCGAATCGTTAGTTTCGCCACTCGACACGAGATGGCGATGTACCTCAGCTCTGCGCTCTGTTCTATCGCGAACGGTACATGTTGAATGAATGGTGAGCGGGCTTGTTTTTACGGCTCACTACGAGGCGCGTGGCGTACGCACCGATGTCAACGAACCCGTGTTTATTACGGCACGTTCTTACATTATAAAGCAAAGCAACAATTAGGGCTTGCCGTTTCGAGAACTTCACGATCACTTCGGATTAGTGCTGATATATTTACATACCAGAACTTTGGTACTATCTGAAGCAAGGCCGAGCGTTTACTCTTTGTTCACTAATTGAGAAATAAAATGAGGTTGTGGCTTTTTTAATTAAAAACATTTTTGTACATATACAATTAAAGTATTATATTATCACAACAGGATTTTAATTCGAATTGTGCTCGTACTTTTAAAGATCAGCAGATACTTTAGGATAAAAATGTATAATTATCCTTTAATTACCAAACAAAATAGCGGGAACTGATCATAAGTGTTTGTTCAGTACTCATTTGCACTTTGTTCACTTTAAGTTATAAATACGATCGCAATTCTTATTGATTATGTAAGGTGTCCCTTGCTCTGTAAACAAACGTGCAGGTAATCAGTGTGCGGCGGGGGCGGCAGCGATCGGGTCTCTTTGTTCTCAGTGACCGACATAGAGCGCGCTGTGGGTCGCTCATAATTTCGGCACCGATCCGCGCCGCAGGGCGCGAGGTCGTTGCCCCCGCGCTCCCCCGCCTCACCTCTCCTCTCCTCTCCGCTCCTACAGCCTCTCCTTGCCGTAACAACTTTTACGGTCAACGAATGTATGTACGCAACGAGAGCGTAACCCACTTTATTTTTTTTAACTGTCAGCTTAAAAGTTCAGCGACCCCTCGCCGCTTGTGTTTATTGAGAGCGTCCCACGGCGCCCCCTCCCGCCCTCCCGCCTTCTCCGCGGCCGTCTTTACGATTTCCTGTGCGGCCACACTGCATGTCACCGATCTGTTTTTGTTATATTATACTTACTACCTATGAATTATTAATATCAAATATCTATTTACGTTCCAGCATCGATTGTGAACATAACACCTTTATTTCATATACTTATTTGAAGATACAATTGATTATAACCACTGTTATAATAAATTACGATTATGTAATTTTGAATTATTAACAACAATGCCACAAAGCAAGAAACTCATTTAAGAATTCGTAGTAAACTGTATTTTAAAGAATTTACTTCATTATACTTTGTCAATCTACTGCTAACTTGCCAGTGTTCCTGCTGCCAGGAATATTTGCCCCACACCTACGTTGTTCACAAAGAAGGTCGGGGTGAACGACTAGATTGTTACCTATGATAGTTGGCAAAGTCTATCCGTTGTATAAATATGTTCGTCACGTAACACCCGAGTCGTAAAATGATACGTGTTAAGTGAACGGGATATGAATCACTGACGCGATATGAATCAGTCGCTTTATGTGTTATCAAGTAAACATCTGCGAGGCGAACTGTTAGGCGAGTGCGAGGTCGGTCGCTGGTCCCCGGTCACTGGTCCCCGGCCGCTACCACGGAAACCGGGCGATGCGTCAGCATGTTTTGAAACGGGCCCCGTCGGTAGAGTCGTCGTCCGCGACACCGTTAGCCGCCGCCCGTCGCTCGCCGCTCGCCCGCACTAGAACCTTCCCGAACGTAACGAACCGAAAGTAACTCGGTCACCGCCCCACACGACCATAAACACAAAATTTAAATTATAAAAATTTCCTTATTTGTGCAATAGACGACAATCGACAATAAACGTTGAATTGTGTCAATGTAACGTTAGAGCGGGCTGCGAGGCGAGGCGAGGCGAGGCGAGCGCGCGCCGTGTCGTGTCGTGTCGTGTCGTGTCGTGTCGTGTCGAAAAGTCTAGATGCGAGAGCGCCGCGACGCGACCCAAATCGTGGCGCTGTCGAAACTCCTCGAGGCCACATCATAAGCGTTTCCTCAGATACCACTTGCTCTACTCTTTATGTACCGCTCTAAAATCTGGCCGAGATAAATAAGTAGGTAAGCACGATTAACACTTAAATTACTTTATTTGTTAATTTAATTATGCGAGTACATGTCCTTGATAATACTGCGCAACCGAGTGTATCGAATAACAACAATTCAATAAAAATATTGATTTAAAAAATGTTTTCGAAACGAAGCAAAACAAAATCCCAATAAATTCACTTGTAAACATTAAAGCGGACAATATTAGTAACTATAGAATAACTCAATGAAGTAGGTTTAACATGTTTTTTTAGTTAAATACGGATTTATTTGCGAATATAAATTAATTTAAAATAGGTCGTTGATGATTCAGTGTGTGAGTGGTGTGCCGTTACTCAGTGGCCAATCAAATCGTGTCATCTCTACGTAGTGTCCGCAACTCGCCTTCGCTCAACAAATACACATTTTAAGCTCACAGTTGAAAAAACTGAAAAATAAAACTAAAACTTTGTTGAGTTGCTATCCGCAAAATACCCAGTAATACAAAATACAATGTATTCTTTTAAAATCTGTCGATTGTCATAAATCAAAAGTTGTATGCACAAAAGCAAAATGAACTTAAATCCACGTATTTGTAAATACTCATAAAACAAAATGTATAAAAAAATGTATTTAAATTCTCTTTTCTTCATGTTATATTAATAATTTGCGTCCTTATTGCATCTGAGTCACGCGTACGAGTTTAGCAGTAATATTAGGTATGCGTAGATTTCCTTAAAATAAGTGTATGAATAATTTTAAGCTGATAAAATAAGTGAAGTCCGCGTACGATCGCAACGTGACCCAGTAATGTGTACATGAATCACTTACAATTGAGTTTGTCCGCAGATAATACTCGAGTGCGGCCACAAAATAAACTAAATACTTTTTAGAACTCAAAACGATGTAACCGTGTTATTTATTTAACGGCCGTTGACCCTTTAATATCATTCTACTAATTGACAAACCAAATAAACAAGATATTAAATTATAATTAATCTTGAATTTTGATTATTTGTGCATTATTAACAATATTTTATAAGGTCGTTAAAAATCATTTTTAATATCTAAAATAACTACATAACATTTCCTATCTATTTGTCATAAGTCATTACTTTATATTGCGTAATAAACTTATGGATAAGTTATATACGAATCTGTCACATTGTTATATTACGATAGTAATAGCGAAAGAAGTGGTGCAGAGGGCCAGCGGCGGGGGCAGGGGGGAGTAAGGTTTTGTTTTCGCATCTGCAGTCGTCGACCGCGCGGCCGGTCACTGCCCGCGGTGGCCAATTATGGGCCACTCGTACAGCGCACAATGGATCGATGGCAGCTCGAAATTGGGCCACCGAGCCGAACTGCCCCGCGCCTCGCCGCCCGCCCCGCGCAGCACGCCCCGCGCGGCCGCTACACCTCCTCCGGCTAGATTGACTCGCAGCCACAATCAAATAAATTGACTATCTACGATCATACGGGCGCTCGACGCCTGGAGTGCAAAAAGTACATTAACTTGGCGACAACTTACGCTCTCATGAATATTAATTAAGCGAGCACGAGTAGGTAATTGTAGGGTTTAGTATCTAGTATCGAGCCATTATTGTTCTCGTAGTAAAACCACACTAACGGTGATAAAAACTATCGCCAGTAGTAAAGGCGCGTTTAATTGAAT
>QDHC01004645.1:141553-159074 GCA_013186455.1 Papilio dardanus tibullus | reverse complement strand
GCGCTTCACACCCGATCACTCCCTAGATTTGCGTGGGACGTGACCTTTATCCACGCTCTGGAGCATAATTGTATAGACATAAATACTTAATGATTTTTAGGCTTACATAACATTCACACTACACACAAATGTCCGTACATATTCGAACCATGTCATTTCATCAATTTGATTGATTAGGAACCACATAAAGACGGCTATAGACGCTTAGTTCTAACCACTTAGTCTTAACTGTACAATTCGACTGTGCAGTCAAAACCGACGAGTGTACGACAATTTTAACTGTACAATTAGAACTATGTCGTATAGCTATTTTGATTCTGCGACACAAATTTTCTCAGGTTCGATCAGAATATCATATCACAGTGTCTTCCAAATAAATCCAATGCCTTAGAACTATATAAGCTACAAACATATATTGCTTTTTTTTTAATACAGATTAAAATAAGGAAAAGATAATATACCAATAATCGTTATCAGTTTCGCCCACCGTACCCGTGTACGTAGTGTGTTTATACAACAGGTTGCGAGGCGGTGGAGGGGCGCGGAAGCTGTGGGAGGAAGCGATCGATAAGAGGACCTTTCAGGGGGCAACACAGCCCGGTACCTTCAGCTTCTGACCTTTTAACCTTTTGTGACGTTTATTTTTATAATAATCACATGGAAAATAAAAGATTAGTTTATTCCCTTCCTTATCTAGGAACCTAATAAGGATAAAAAAAAAATAACAAGAGAAGGTAAAAAAAAAAATTACATAAAATTACAATTTCTAGTAAATACTACATAATCTGATGGTGACCACAATAGGCAATGCTTGTGTCGTACCTTAAAATTAAAAAAAAAAACTAGTCGTGGACGCCGATATTCAGGTCAATATTCAGTGTACAGCATTACAAAACCCACTGGTGATGTCGAAGAAAGGGAGTACGGTTTTTCTGTACATCTACTCATCTGTCCACTTAACTTGTTGCAAACAAGAGTAACGATTACTTGGCTATTTTACGATAAGGTAACTTTACACCTTTGCAATTTACAATAAAAAAATATTACAACGAAAATCTTATTAAAAAGAGATTATAAGCAGTAAAGGTATTTATATTTTTCCGCGTTACCCTTAACAGCCGTTAGAGGTGAGGGGGCGCAGGATCGACCCCCTGCGACCTTACCTGACCTTTTGCCCTTACTTAACATCGCCTTTTATTACAGTAAATAGTGTTAGCCATTTTACCTATTTTAATATAATCTACGTTCTAAAAGGTTATTTAGTCTGTCACATAGATTAAAAAAGGTAGATCGGACATGACGTATGTCAAACTGACAGCGACTGTGACACATTTATACCGTAGAAAGAGAAAGGTATAGAAGTGGTGATAGCGTATAAGGTTGAGGGACAAAACATGCCTTAGACTACGTCATACGTATGTTGTGTGTGTTCACTTTACGGCTTTAAACCAATAACATCATGTCTCATGCCTTTGCCTGGGACGTATGAAAAATTAGTTCCCCTAAAATACACTTGGAGCGCCACAATATTATACGATATGTCACATTATATTAAGGTATTTCAATCTACCCACTTTTGCGGGGAATAAAAATCGTCGGCCCATCTACTTCCATTAACCTGGTTCCCGCCAAATTCAAAAGTCATCCTTTATGACTAACCATAATGTACACATCTGTACCGAACAGATTGTTTCAACAATTTGTACCTTTGAGTGTACTTTGTAACCCCACACACCATTGATTTTTGAATGGACCGATTGTTTAGTCTCAAGATTGAATCCTTTGACCATACAGCGGAGCGGGCATTCTGCAGACGAAAGTATCGGCCGACAGTTGGCCGACTGTATGCAGTGTGCGCACCCCATGCAATCGATACTATCCGATCAAACTAATCGAACGATAAAAAAACTGTAATTTAGAGGGGCATTTACAAGTCAAATAAATTCGACACTCATAGCCAAAATTCTAATTATCTCCGACTCACCTACTTGTCAACAGTGGCCTTGATGTCAGGAATTTGGGAGCAAGGATTTAGGTCAGCTTGGGAAGGATTTCACGAACTAGACAACTAGGACACTCATTTAATATGAGGTTATAGCAAATGAAACATGTGAAAATACTTTTTAAGGTCCTAAGATATATTATTTATATCGGTTCAAAAAAGATTATTTAAGATTTTAAATAAAAATTCAAATCAATTTACATTTAATTGTTATCAAAAACTTTACTAGAAATTAACACATTGCTCGGAAGAGTTGCAACACTTCATGAGTTTATAATCACATCTTTATTTCGAAGATGCTTGATGAATTTGACTTGCTTCATTCTATACAAATAATATGTGAGCTTATAGCTTATACGATTGGTATAAATTATGTTTAAGACAAATTCAAACAAGAAAAGTTACTCCGCTTAAATCAAAGAATCTAAATTGTAGATAAGGGAACAGAATTGGGTGTTGGAGAGGGCCGACTTTTGTCGGTTGCATAACTTATAGTGTCGTGGGAGGCTGAGCGCTCGGGAGTGTTCTGGAGCGAGGGTGTGCGGCGGGCGGGGTGCGGGGTGCGGGGTGCCGAGGTCGCGGCAAGGTCGCACGGCCGCTACTACCAGAGGTACCATCCCTAGACCGCCGCCCCGGCCGAGCCGGCCGCGCCGAACCAATCTTATCACATAGCATACGTGACAACAAATATTTTAAATGCTATCTTATATTACGGAAAAAGAGTGTTATTTAAAAACATTATCACGTCTTTATCTTATTCTTGTGTAATGTTTGCAAACTCAAGGTTGTTCCACGTCTGTAGGTATACGAAACGATTTGAGCTCGCCGTATTTAGTGTGACTGTGACTGAATACTCGTATAATATAAAACCAACAAGCTATTTCCTTACTTTATTTCCTAGAATATGACACACTCGTGTCCCTCGGGTGTCGCTAGGCGTGCGACGTTTAATGGTGAGAGCGGGAGAGGGGAGTAGGGGGACCGACTCGTGTTCGTACTAGCTATAGGTAAAGTTGTTACCTACCCTACACGTGTGTCCTGGTTTGTTCATAAACTATAATACATAATAAAATTTAAAACCAAATCGGCCAAAAAATCATCAAACATACAAAACAGTTTCCAGAACTTTGAATGGGTTATGTCGTAACAAGTGGAGTGCTTAAATTATTTTTTAAATCATTTTTTAATTATAACACGGAAATAATGAGTTTATCACACATGATTAGATACAGCAGGCAGCATTAGTACCAGCAGTATTTGGCACGAAGTAAATGTTACTCAGGTAGTATGGTAGGTACCTACTATTGGGATAACAAGAAAAGACTTGCGTCTCAAAAATGATTATTTAAATGGACACGTTTTTTGTCTTTTTCATGGTTCGTAGCATAAGTTAATTACATATTATATAGTAATTACGATGCCAGTTTTATTAAGTTGTAGCTCATATAAATGTTTTTGTAACCTTAACCTTTAACTTTATGTTTCGCCGAATATATCCTGACCGTTGTACTAGTGTCGCTACATTCATATCAAACTTGTAACGACAAAATAGTAACGCAAAACATGTTATACTAAATTAAATAACAAATTATTAATAGTCTAGGAAATTAATAAAAACTTGTGACCCGTAAAACAGGCGGTCGGTTTTCCAGTCGAGTGGTGTTGGTAGGTCGATTGGGGCATGTGCCAAAGGGCTGGCGGGTGGCACGACCTTGCCGGCCGACATTACCGAACATGTAGGTCAGTGAGAACATTCGCCCTTGACCTACGATATAGGCGCGCCCTTAGTGCGCCCGACTCCCCTTTACAATAGTCACTGTATCTCAATACCAACAAGAAAGGTCGTTCTTGAAGAACATGCGATACGTGAACTATAATGCTTATTCAACTCGTATCACGTATAACCCCGGTATCTGTAATGCGATAATTCTTTAAATATCAAACGTCGCGTCGATCAATGAGCTCTATTCAAACGTATAGGTAAATATATTGCAATGACGTAGCTCCAAATGTACTGACATTTTGATAACCTCTATGACATTGTGGCGCCGTGCAAAATTTCTCTGTTGTCGACAGCTGTTTTCGAGAGAAAAGCGAGAAAATCGCAATTGGCACTCGCGTAATGATTCACCAAGTGTATGTCAGAAATAAATCAACGCGAAACGATCACGTAAACAAGTGATGCGCCGTAATACGGATATGGCGCAACAACTGTAATAGGAACAGAAGGAGCGGCTTGACTCTACCATAACCCCGAGCATTAGCATATCACACGCGCCACTGAAACAGGAAGAGATGACGCAAGAAGCCGTGCCATTTGAAAATAGCGACTCGACTTTACCATGACCTTGCGCACAAATACTATTATCGACATCGCTGCTACGCCTCGTACAAAGGAAAATCGCATGTTTTCACGAATAATTTCGCACAGAATATCGTTGTTTTCGCGAATTATTCCGGGAAGCGGAGATAGAGGCGAGTAACGGGTTGGCTGCGATTATTCAGATATCGCGGGAGCAGATCGCGAGCGCGCGCGATAGTGTATGTGTGTGTGTGCGGAGTCACGCTGCGCGTGTGTGTCGCCGTGACATTGAACTTCACTCTTCACGCGGCGGCGCACGAGTTGCGTAACCGCTCGTTGAGATACAGATACAATAATATACTAGTATAGGCGCGCCGACCCAGCGTTGCCCGTTCTCGTCGACTCTTTACTGGAAATTAATTTACTGAAAATTCTAAGTTCATAAATTATTTTCGTTTTATTTAGAGTAGGTAGGCACCTAATTTAAATAGAATTTGTACGGAAAAATAGATATCAGTACTTGATTGTTACTGAGCAAAATAATTATTCTATATTAAAATATATTCAATCAATACGGAAGAAATAAAGACAGGGAAGCGATAGAACATTGGTCGGCGTTGGCTCGACCACGTGCTGCGAAGCAAGTTTACTGATTTGGGCAATGACATTGACATTGGTTGTCTGCCGGTTGCCGCGGGTTGCCGGTCGGCCGCGACTGCGCGACTGCGCGACGCGGCGCGGCGCTCTCGGGCCGCCTTTATGTTCAGCCCACTAATATATTTAATTCTAGAACATTTGGTATATTTAAAAATGAATGATACCCAAATTCACGTAAAACTGACTTTTTATCATGAAAATTATATATTTTTTTCAATGATGGCTCTCTGGAAACCAATTTTATCGTAAAAAACGATTAGGTACTTTATTTGTCTAAATATTTTGCAACAATGTTTTTTCTCTTTGTTATTTATTACAACTTAGACATAAGTTGTGGTAGTAAATACATATACTTATGTAGATATAGCCTTGAAGTATAATCAGGAACATACTGTCTGTATGTACACTGTTAATAAAACTTTTATACGTAGGTTCTCGTACATACGTTTACAATGTTTACATTTAAGGCAACGTATATGTTATTCCATATTGTTTATTGTAATTTATTAAAAAATACACGTCATAACGATAATATCAATTAAAAACAAAAACATATTTATACGTTGATTCCATGCAAAGATCTGCCGTTGGTACATTTTATAATATAAATGTTTTTCAATTAATTTCATAAATAATTTCTACCTAATAAATATGATATACCAAAAAAGTAATGTCCTTACATGAGAATTGTGCATTATTTAGTATATTTTTGTATAATTTAAATAATGTATTACGCCATATTATTAAAGCTGAATTATAAGAACTAAATTCAATGTGTGAAAACATGCTCTTGGTTTATATGGAATTATTCGATGTAGGAAATGTTCGTTTCATATTTATACATATAATCCGATATGGAGATAATATTTTGTCCCGCTATTATATCGCAAACGACGGCCTTGTGACGTAGCGCGGAAGAGACGCCTCGCGAATCCATACCTATCGAAAACATTGTAACTCCATGGTAAAGATAGCCTTTATATTGTTGCAAAGTATTACAAAGTTAATATTATGTTAAACATTATCATTAAGTTAATTTGTAGAATTTCTGTTGAAATAAAACGCACGCGAACTGTGGATAAATAGAACGTACTGTATATCGGTTAACTTATTTCTTATTAGACCCGAACTACGAGTAACATAAGTTGCCACAAATGTTATAGTTTTGGTATGTTTTGTATAAAATGAAACTATTAATAATATTTAATGTTAAAAGTGCGAGTAAATAATCTGGATTTCTTTTAAAGGGCATATTGAAAGCAGTCGATGAGCAAGAAGCGAACCGGGCGGCCTCCGCAAATAATAGCAAAGTAGCAGGTCCGGGTGCGGCGCGGGCGCGGGCGGCGGTCTAATCTGACTGTACAAATAGCTGCAACCTTGAGATTCGGCGCGAGCGACAAGGTCACCGCGCAAATCGTTATCAGCGTGACGTCAGCGCGTGACCTCCGACGGACCTTCGCCGAGGTGCCCGCGCGATAACGCGTCCAGATACCGATGGCGACCGATAGCGCTCCGCCGCCGCCGCTCCTCGCGCCCGTCGCCCCTCGCCCGCCGCGCACCTCGCGCCTCGCGCCTCGCACTTCCGCGTCACATTCGCAACACCTAAATCGCTTCTCGCTAAATACATCACTACTTCACAAAATAACATTACTAATTCCATTCCTCAATCGACCTACGCTAGAATCTTGATTTCTGCCACTGTCAAGTCCATAAAAAGCAAATAAAATCGAATTAACCTTTAAGATGAGCACGTTTTTATGCTTGTTATTTTTTAATACTCCTACACGAACTTTCAGAAGCGGGTAAATATCATTTCCGCATTATTAAAATTAAGAATATTTATTAAAAAAATCACAAATGTTGACAGATTATTGATTTAATTATGCAGTGGTTACCAGTGTTTAAGCACTAATGATATATACGACACAATTATTCACGATATTTAAATTTGAAACTTGTGGAGATGTGTTGGAATAATGCCAGAGGTGTATCATATCAGTCGATTGGAATCACTTTCTACCATGTTTATCGGCGTCGCTCGCAAAAATAAACGTCCGACCTTGAGTATTCATGGCCGCGCAAAAATATCGACTTGACATTCTAAACGATTTCCCTATCTTCGAGTGGCTAACCAGGAAGCTGTGGCCGCGCCTCGCAACTCGAGGTCACGCAAAAATTTAGATAATGTGTTATTTGTCGCTTGTAATTATTCTTTTATGTTCCTCAAAGTGTCACCTCTACGAATAATAATGGCATTGAAATATTCGTACTTATGTAATTTTTTATACATAAGTGTAAATTGTAATGTACTTCTTTTGTGCTTAATACATACCTAATTTGATGAGGTTTTTATGTGTTTATTTATATATTTAACTACTGATTTATTGAACACAAATTTTTGAAATTAATAACATAATATGTGTTATTATTTCCTTTAAATTTGTAAAATAATTGTAGCAATCATAATTTAGGGACTTTTTGTCCGTTTCGTGAAAAACAACATGTTTACGTAATACGTAAAACAATTTAGTATTCGTAATTGTTACAAAAGCTATTTTCATTGTGGAGTGACATTGGTAATGTTGCGTAGTTGTTGAATGTTTACCATTGGCAACATTGTACGTCCAGTGTCGATGTTTAGGTATACGTTTTGTGGCATAAAGTACGCGTTTTATGTCGATCTATAAGGAACACATGCGCACATCACTAACTGATATGCTTGAATTTCGAAATTAAAAGAAAATCACCAAAAGTTATTTTAAGGTTTAACATTATTAGCTCCATATTACGTGACTTATAAAGTGACTAGAGATGGTGCTTTGACAAAAATCTAAATCTTATAATCCCATTCGGAGTTGCTATTTACTTAGGTATCTTGAAATCTTGATGGATCGTGCTCTCGTAGGCCTCTTGAGGCCATCATTCATAAGATCTATCGGCACTGGCTCGTCGCGGCTACACACTTTCCTACTGGCTTTTGTTAAAGGAAGGACTTAATAGTTATTAGGCTCTTCCAATAACAAACAACATCGCTTATAAGCGATGTCCTTCATATCTTGATTCCTGTCGTTTACGCTGAAAACTCTGTCAATATGAATCAAATACTAAAACTTTCCGATCAAATACATTTTAACATATTTCTAGCTATATCTGAAATAATATTTTCTTATCTATTCCCACAATGGTAAGGACGAGAAACACATAAAATCGTAATAAAACTCCAGCACGATTCATTTTTATTGGCAAGATAAGAGAGCAGTATAGGTTTTACACGTGCTCGCCTCTGAAAACATTACCTTACCATATTGGAGGCCTTGACTTGCGATTGCGACATTGAAGTTCCCAGACATTATTGAAGAAATAACAACGGCTCCTACGGACATAGTTGTAAGACAACAAACGCGATATTTCAGAACCATATCAGAGCGTATAATCGGTGCCTTCACTAAGCTAATGTGTACCTTTTGACCACATCTCCATTTACCATCAGGTCAGATCGTGGTCTTAAGCGTTGGCTTTTTAAAAATATTCCTATGTTAAAATTATTTTCTATTTATTAATCTTATTTCTAATGTTTGTTCCTAATGTTGATTTCAGCTATAAATCTCTTTAGTATAGTTCGAAAAGTACATAAACTAATTTTATTCAAAAAGCGAGTTACGACTTTATGCTTGGGAGCCGTCGTATCGACGTTCCCAAAAGCCTTCGAATACTTTGCCTTGAATTCAATCACGAGGCTCGAGACCGAGGCCTGGATTGGATTTTTTATGATTTAAGGAATACTGTAACAAACATTAAGTCGTCACACATTCACTTTTTTAACTGTACAGTTTTAACTAAACAATTAAAACTGACGTACACATGTCAATCTGAACTGCACAGTCGAACTATACAGTTCTCAGTTTTGCCTATACACGTCAGTTTTAACTGCGCAGTCGAATTGTACAGTTAAAACAGAGCATCTGATCCGACTTTATATACAATAGTTCGTTTTATTTATATTACAAAGAGGCAAACGAGCAAGCGGTCACCTGGATTCGCTGAAAAAGCGAAGCGACCGCTGCACATCGACATCTGCAACTGTGTGCCTACCTACAATTTACGGAGGAAGAGACGCACAGCCAGAGAATAATACAAGAGGTATTATTCTATGCGTCCCCTCCCCCGCCAATCCACTTCCCCTTCCCATCATTTCCTTATAAGAAAAGGATAGGAAAGGATAGTTTCATATTTTGCTTTAACTCATTGTAAAGAATATTAAATTATTTCTTGTATGCATATAGTATATTTTATGAGCACAAATATATTTGATAATTTATACATAATAACGTTTCCTCCCTTCCTGCTGGGTATACCAAATGACAAAGCTGGTTTTCCCGCAATTATTATTTTAGTGTTTAATGCTAAAATGCTATCGCTGGTGTTTATTGCTAAACGTATTGTATAATTTATATTGCTTTCAATACGTTGCGTAGATATAGATCGTACGTAGAAATACATATAAATAAAATTAAAATTTTATTTATATTTTTTTATTTTATTAGTTTTATTATTTTTAGTAGTTCAGTTGGAGCAATTTTCTATTCCATGAAATAACTCAAATTATAAATTGCATTTTGTCTTACTTATCTATATATTGCTTTTCAATCAAATTTTATTTAAAAATATTTAAGTATACTTACTTTTTCGTTTAACTCTCCATCGTATTGATTGGTGAAAGCGAATTTTGCCGAACACTATTGTGATGCTCCAAGACAAAATAATAAGTAATTATTGAACGTAAGAATACATAAATAATATTGCAATTTGAATAGTCAATAAATCATTTTTATTCTTATACGAAATTAGTGTACAATTGTTTGTGCAGCGCGAGGCGGTGTTGGTTCACGGCGCGGGCGCGGGCGCGGGCGCGGCATGACCCGAATTCAAATACGGACACGAGAGAGAAATCTTTGTCGGCCGCGAGAGAAAGGACCTCGTCCTTAATGATGCTACTGTATCAAGCTTTTAGACTAATGCCTATTGTATACGAAAATTGTATTTCCTCATGCCCCCATTCTTGTGTTTAAAAAATATTTAAGAATATATTATTTAAGCAAAGCGCGATATCATCGCTTTTAGAGTTTATACACTTCCATCTATTTTACGAAGCGTTATAGAAAAATAATCCTAATCAAGTAATAAAAATTGTAAAACTATTTTCTAATTATAATTAAGAATAGGAACTACAGAATGCCAAGTAATCGTTAACTTACGTTGGTTGAGTGCGATAACATCACTCGGATAAGTGGATTGCGAGCAGCAGTTAGTTGGCCACTAGGGCAGAGATCTCAGAGGCCGTATCATAAGAGATATCGCCTCAATTTCTCTGCACATTGGGCGAGGACGCTGCCTTTGACTGTAGAGAAATGGACTAAACTGGGTTGAACTAATAAATTCTGCTACTTTTCGGGACAGTGAGGTAAAGATGATAATAAGACTTATGCATATAATGCTGACACTTAAAACGAGTACATAAGCAAGCGAGAATAGAATCTGGTATTCTTTTCATTAGTTAAGAGGGAAATATTCACAATCAAAGGTTTTGTCTCTTAAATGCGAAAGACGGCGAAGAGCGGCGGCGAGCGGCAGTGATGGGCGTCTTGCTATAGATGCTGTCATCGCAGACGCAGGCTCGACTGACATACGACTTGTAAAATCTACATACAATCATCAATATGTAGGTCAGGGCAGTGGGCCGCGCCATTGATGCCTGTACAAAAAGTGAAGCTTTGTCATACGAAGATTATAAATTATATGTTTCGTAATGATTTGATCGATTAAATATCATGTGAGTTTTATTTTAATCAACGTATTTTTTGTTTTTAAAGTCATTGGATATACATAGTGTAGACAATTTGATCATCAGCTGCTACGCTACAACTTTGTACTTCGGATATATTATGTATCAAAAGCAAATTAACGTGGGAATTTAGTGTTAATAAGACGCAACAGTTAGCAATTTCAATGTAATGTGTAACTTAAATATTAACATCATTAAGCCTTATAATTTGTATGTTTCTTTCGTGGTAGTCATTTATAAGAAACACAATAATTTATTTGTCTAGTTACAAGTCAGGAAATTTATGAGCCAATAGAGTTGATGTATTAACGAAGAGAAAGCGAAACAATGTGCGCGTGTCCGCGGCGCTGCGCTGCGCTGCGCTGCGCCGGCGCCACGACACACTTCCCTGCTCTTATTTACATTCTCTTGTAACAAACTGCCCAATTTCTCGTATTTCAGCGCGATGCAAAACAACGCCGAGCCGTATCCGATGGCCAGTGACCCGCATTATTTGCTGACGTGGTAACACATTTTTTTTACGAGTCATCGTTTACTCGGATGTTGCCTTTTTATTTTTCCACCGAACCGTGTGACAAATGGGATCGAATGAAAGCTGGGCGCAACGACCGTTCTTACAAGCTTGGAGACACTCAAAATAAACTTTACAAAGAATCGATTAAAAAGCATGGCAATATTTCAAGTCGTGATTAATGACTAGTATTAAATTATATGTCAAGATATTTACATCGAGATTAGGTGCATACAGGTTCAAGAGATTAGACTTTCGCTTTGCCGTGTTTAATTACACATTCAAATTATAAAACAGATATTTAAACGTCGCTTTCACTACTTGCGAATAATTATGCTATGAATTGTTAATTAATTGCTTCACTAACGAATTCCAAGTAACAATCTCTAACTCATAATTCTTTACAATCACGTTTTATTAATTACATTTTGTACAGTTCAAAAATAACCACGAAGTTAATTCCTGAAAAAAGGGGAGCCCGTCTATTGTCCTATTGCTGGAATTAAAGTCTTGAGCACGTGAGATGGCGCGTGAGACAGCTCCTGCAACGTGACCGCCGAAACCGCACAATACGTCCGACAGTAATGTAAGCCCGATTCACAATCGGTGACAGCGAAAGTGAACTTGACAGTTTACACATGTCTAGGTCAGAAGTACAGCTATTTTTAGACGTTTATTAGGTAGTCGTATCGAGTTGTATAACTCTTTTAAAATACAGATGGACATTTGGCTATTTGTAGGTCCCCCGCACACAGTTAGCACTTATAATACATTTTATGTTCTTGACTTCTATCTTCTTTTCTTTTAATTAAGCCTTGCTGAGTTAGATAAGAGCAGAGTGGTATTCTTCCAGGATTCGTATGCAGTACATAGGCATCTTTTCTTGCGAAATGATGACCATGTTAACTGTCAAATTATGATCAATATCAGAAATTCTTGTAACGTTTGATTAAATAATAGTATAATGGGCTTCCCTAGTTTAATTATATTGCTTTTCGCAACCTTCATGACACCCAAATAGTTTGTTTATTTTAGAACCGTGAATTTTTCACGAGCAAATACTAGTACAATTAATGTTCGTACAACATTTTTGGCACGGTAACATTGACCGTCTTCATTTTCAAATTTCAACAAGGTTGTTAATATTGGCGAGGCACTTTTTTCAACTTCAACTTTTCGCATAGAGTGGGCAGTTTGTTTACAGCCGACCGTTTGATTAACGACTTCAAACAAACGTCGAATGCAGAGTCGGAGTGCCCCGGGCAAGGCCGTGACGTGCTTTAGCAGAAACTAGTGTAATAATTAAACACTGGTATTGGCATTGCCGCTGACATTAGTTGCATAGCGGAAAACTTCTTGCGATTTCAATGACATTCATATATCTATGTATGTACTTCAATGACAATACAATTAAACTGTTTACAGCTGGAAATGATAAGGTAAATCGTGATTACATGCATCATGCGATGCTATGTGTGCGCGTTCATTCAACAAGATTTTTGCACTAACAGTCATTCAATTATTGTAGAATTAGGAATTTAATTATCTGATAATTTAATTCATAGTTTTACGAACGAATTAAATGCCATTAATATGAACAAAATACTTATGTTGTTTGAGTGGTACTACTTACACTACTTTTTTAATCAGTTCATTTCTTATTGCTCTTACATTTCAACTTCGAAATCGTGCTGTGGAAATATTTAAATAAAGTTTATTTAATATTTTGATCGTTGGACAACAACATTGTTATTGAAGGCATGAGGCGAACTGTGACGTAGTACAACTGCGCTGTTCAGTGTACAGTTATATGCCATTCACTCGTATTATTTACGTTGCGAACAAAGTCAACGGTTAAGACCTTGCTGTCTGCCTACTAGGAAGTATTGGAGTCAATTCTAAGACCTATGCTTACGTCGCATTAATGATATAATAACGGATGTCTGCGCTAGTACAATGCCACTAGAGGCAATAAAGGATTATTCCAAATACGGCTACAACTACAAGATTACGCTTAAATTACGTTTAATATCGAATATTTTCGAAATACCAGCTCCCCCAGGCAGCAGAAATGTCAACCAAATTTCAAACGCCTACTGTATATTTTCGTCCTTATAAGGCGGTTCGTCGGGGACGGGGCAGAGAGCGGGGTCCGGGGGACGCGGGGTGTCGGGTGGCCTTGCGGCAGCATCATGCGATATTTTCGCTCTCGACGTTAATGCGGAAGACTATTTCAAGAGTCAGGGTCGTCAGTCGGCGGCCGCGGCGCGGCGCCCGTCACCCGCGCGCTTCTCACTCACGCGTAGTGTCGGGTTTCCGGAAGGCTGCGCCGCTCCGCCACCCCTCTTTGTCCTTTATTAATTGTCATCTAAAATTACTTTGTAAAAGTCTATGTACGTCAACTTTGAAGACCTTCGTCAAACCTTGAGGCTGCTAACTTTGTTATTGCTTATCTCTTGTCGTGCTATTCGTCGACTTGGTTATTTAGGACCTTTAAGTACAAGTATAATAACTTAATCGATATTTTTTTCTTTGCTGATAACGGACAGTTTAAGAGAAGTTAGTCATATTGATTTCCATGAAAATGATGCAAGTAAATACGTTAACATAAATCTGTTCGTGTACTTAAAAGTTTATCGGAATTTCCGCTCACCATATTTGTCCATTTGTTTCCTGGTATTACGTCAATCTAAAACCAAAATCCATTAGATGAATGATAAACAAGTAAGATAGCTTTATGCGGTCCATAACTTGGCACGACATTTATCACCGAACTTATAAAGCTGTTTCACTTAACAAATGTCTAGGGATTTACCCTTAAGCAGTCAAATGTTTTACTTCCTACCTACGCCAAAATACCTTATCTATATTGTGTATCCTATACTTCATTCGTTACATCTCGTATTTCTATTCATCTCGTATATCAGAATAAATTGATAATTTATTCAGATATAAAATATGGAATGTCGATTAAAATAAGTATTTATGATTCGTGTACCTGATTAAAATAAACTAACCATTCATAATAATAAGGAAATGATCGTTCCAGTGCATTGAGAATATTTTTCAATAGAAGCCAATCTCTGTTCTCGTGGCCGTAGCGCTGTTTCGACCTTAACCCGTTTGTGTGAAGGCAGTCCATAGTCATGTAAATGAACAGAACCCGCACAATGTTAGGATCCCAAGCCGCAAACAATCCCAGATTTATTGTGCTTACGGTTGCGATTTAATTGTTCAATATTGGGTAATTTTATACAGGGACTAAACATAATGCATCAATAAGGGCTAACCATTTGATTCGCTGTTGGGATTCGAAGTCCTAATTTTCAATTATTTTTTTAATAACTAAGTAAAATAAAATTGACAATATTCTCCAAAGGACCGATTCTGATCCAGCACGAAATATTGTTTTGTAATATATTATTTTCAATAGTCAATTCATTTAAAATAAATACACAGTACAAGGTAGTGTTGTACGCCCGTGACCCAAAATATAATTACTTATTATTTTGCATCACGTTTAAATCATACTGACACAGATATATTTCAATGAAATAATATAACTATATATTCGGGCGGAAAGTCCTTGACTTTTATGTGATCTACATACGGATACCTTAACAGCAAATACGTTTATGTAAAGCCAGATTTAGCATTACAAAAGTATTGTGATTTAAATATATACTTAAGTCGTATGGAAGTCACCTTTGGAAGTCTGACAGTGCAAGGTAATCGCTAACGTCTCCACAGACCTTCAGCTTTTTCCTGAAACTATTTGCAAAATAAAAATCAACTTTAGGATAAGATTGACGTAACGCATACATTGTATTGATTTCGCATATGTTTTATTACTGCTTTTGAGGTTGGTATATTTTTACATTGTTATAAATCAATGGAAATGCAGCTGAGGGATTTTGAAAGAAGTTAGGAAATTTTTACCTATTGTTATCGCTACAACTTTGTAGGCGCCCCCTGTCAATGTCAAAAAAATGCCATAATATCCTTGTAGGACTATATTTGAGAACGTGTCTACCGTACCACCAGAAATAATAAAGCAAGTTTTTCTTCAAACATCGCTTCTGGTTTGAAATCAAAAACAGATTTCAATATTGTATTCATTGTCACAAATATAAATAATTATTTCCTTTGTTTTTCTTAAATTAGCTATAAATACTACGCTCAATTACACAATTACGATCACCTTGTGCAACATCCTGTGTAAAAAAATTGAGAATGCACATGGCGTCGCAAAAAATTAAATAAGGTCAGCAACATCGCGGATGGTAACGTGCAATTACAATGAATTGAGCAGTTCAGATTCCGAAACACCTGGAAGCGTACGGCAGGCGGCAAGTGAAATGCTTCAGGGGCTTCTGCAGGTGTGCCGGACATCTGGCGGCTGGCACACTTCCACTTCACCGAAGTGCCTCATCTCAGTAATTGAAGATATTCATTATTTAAGTATTGATTAATATCACAAGTTTTGAACGTACACAAAAACATAAAATAACTGATATTGTATTTTTACCCCCCTTGCAGTGGATAAATTCTGTTTCATACTGACTTTTATATAAATCAAGTAAAGAAACTAACTAATAGTTCTAGTTCTAGATAGAAGGAATTTGATAGTCATGGAATAGATAAGCACACCACTATAACAACGTTTAAACGTTTTTTTTATACATTATGAAGTGGCAAACGAGCAAGCGGCCATCCGAAATAGCGAAGCAACCGCTGCCCATAGACATCTGTAATTGCAGATGCGTTATTTACCCGTAATCTACGGAGGAGGAAACGCACAAAAAAACGATAATTCCTCTTTATATGCGTCACCTCTCCCGCCAAATCCACTTCCCCTTCCCATCATTTCCTTATAAGAAAAAGATAGGAAGGGAAAGTGGACCAAAATTAGGCCTCCGGCACCACACTCGTTACACGAAACACGGAGTTTCTTCCGTTTCACGCCTGTCTTCTGTGTGGTCGTGGTATTTCAGCGGGCGAGCCGGCCAATTCGTGGGAAGATGTTAAAGCGGACTCTAACACTGGTTTTTTTTACGTTAGTAAAAATCACAATTACAAATTGCATTGTCGCAAATTAGCGTTTAATTTACTTTGTTAAACGTGATATTTAAAAGTTTGTATTTCAAAACAAAAAAAATATTAGGTATTCTTAAAAGTTATAGTTGAATCTAACTTTACTAACAAAGCTAATATTTTAGTAATACTAATTAACGTTACTGGTTGTTATCAAAAATCATACATAATAAGTACATAGCTGTATCTAAAAAAAATAGATACTCATAAGGTCTTTACAATCTCAAGTATATATTTTTTGGTAACTACACAAATATACCGCCATATTGAGAGAAAATCACGTGATAAAAACTGTATTTTGAATTTTATTATACTTAATACAGTTTCAAATCGCGCAAAATACGCACTAATCGTGGAGTTGCGGAAATATGGATCGAAATACACTAGAGTTTTCAAGTAACATGTTATTATTATTAAATTGTAGTTAGTGGTTGCAATGGCGTTGTCCTTGCGGGCGGGGGCACGGGTCAGGCGGCGTGTCCTCGGGGAAACCTCCGCATGGAAAGTACATTGTTCCGCAGTTGTCGTTAGCCGGGGCCTTGAACTTTGCGATCGCTGTAAACATGTTTGCGCAGTCGCCGGTCGCCGCGCCGCTCGCCACTGCGCACTCCATATTACTATGACGTCGCATCGCCCCGCGACTGCCCTGCCCTGCTCTGCCCTGCCCCCTACACACACGCTACACTCCTTGGTTTATTCCACACTATACACGTGTTACCAATAATAACTATTACTTCTGTAAACACTGAAGCTAACTATCGGTCAAACGAGCTAAAATAATACAATAAATATTGGTAGTTAATTCTGGCTCAAATCAAACTAATTCGTAAATCACTTAAAGCAATCGGATTTATTTTAATTGCAAAATTGATAACGTATTTATTATGAATACGACTTCCTGGTTTATGTTTGTCGCAATTAAAAATGAAAAACAATGATCGAGGAAAACATTGTCGTTTGTGTACAGGGCTAGGTATAACAGTCCTTTGTGACGTGCGTCCGCCATGGTGACCGAGGGCCGAGGCCTGAGGCTCGAGCGGCAGATAATGCGCGTTCCGAGGTCGACGCGTGCTAATTACGACCGCCGTGAGTGGACATTCTTTGTTTCAATAA
>QDHC01004645.1:94524-141322 GCA_013186455.1 Papilio dardanus tibullus | reverse complement strand
GAAATGACGTCCATAATCTAACAAAAAAATCTATTGTCGATATACAGAGCGTTTTCATTAAGTGGGATAATTATCGTGATCTTACTCTATTTCTTGTTCTATGTTCGAGAGCATAACAATTCACCTTTGACGTAAATGTCAATGGAACAAATCAGTTTTGTTCCAAGCTATGTTATATTTGGCATTTTGCCGAATTCATTAAATTTTGTAAACTATTAAGCATTATTCCTATTATTAACTCTCATTACTACGGAAAGTCATGCGGCCATGCCGTCATGCGGCATATACCCGGCTGTTAATTGTAACCTTGCTGAGACCACAAATCAGTTGACTTACAGTTATAGTTTTTCAAACTCTTGTAAATATTCTTATGTATTTTGAATTAAAACAACATGAACTCTATTGGATTGTAAAAAGTTTTAAATTCAGTTGTATGTTACGTTGCTTATCGCTATAATTCTAATCAGAAAAGCGGCAAGACCTTGAAGCTGGCCTTGAATATTTTTATCCGGATAGTTCGCGAAATGCGCAATTGCTTACGTCGATGTGAGAAATATGTACAAGCGGCAGAAAAAAAATTATGTTAACGATGTTTTATATTGATTTAATATATGCATAGAATTATTGAGAAGATAAACATTGAAAAGTTTTCATCTACGGTCTTTGTACGGCCTGAAACTAGTTTCAGTGTGCGGCGAGGCGAGGCGAGGCGAGGGCGAGGGCGGGCGGCGGCGCGGCGCTCGCTGCGAGGCCGGCTGTGCCCGATCTAGGAAGTTAACAGATTCGACCTCGACCTTGCGTGTGTGAAAAAAATTTGGGCAGCGACTGACGACCCCTCCCCGCGCCCTTGCCCGTCTCCCACGCCCCCGCTCGCTCGGACCAGACGTCCTCCACTTTAGAGACATTTCACTTAGTAATCTATTACGTGTTTCTGGATGCAATTGAGGACTAGTGACGCACACGCAACTTATCTTTATGAATATTACAATGGGTTTGCGGAAATCTTACTCATTGTGTTATATTTGTGTCGAGTGATGCCAGACAGGAAAAATTAAATCTTATACATTTTAATTATTTTTTGATTTCGACATTTATGTACGTACTAAAGATATCTAAGCAAATATAATACATTATTTTAAAGATGAACGATCAGACATCGCGGAAGATTAAATAAAGGTCGAATAAATTTTGCGGATAAATAACCGGTTTAAAAATACTCGTATAAGAATTATATCGTTCTGATAGTGTTGGTGATATTGTTTGGTTCATGAGTACGTATGTCGGTACGAACATTTGCATATGTATGTATGTTACACAACCGGCAGCTGGTGGGGAGGCGATGTGGCCTGCTCGCAGATTGACCGCGGACTCATCGGACTACACTTTGAGTCATACCTTGTTAACCAAACTTTATTACATTTCATTACCACCATGAACTACTTCCTGAATCGTTTAGGCAAGCTACATAGTATGTATAGAAATATGCATTGCGTTGTTATTAATTTAATGCTTTTACTAAATTTAAATACTTATCAGAATGATTTACTATTTTTTTTCATTAAAAAAAGCAAACAGGAGTATTTTAATACTAGTATAAATATAAATTAATGATAAAGATAAGGTATTTTTTCCCAAGGATTTTTATGACAGAATGCAGGAAATGCAGATTCATTAGGTGCTTCGATTAAATACGACTAAAATAGCTCTGAAATTACAATTTTGTAATTATAATGATTTGAATTAGGACATTAATGCAATTTAATTCTTACACAGCTATGACTTAAAAACCCTTTAGGAAACTTGGAATAATTTGGCATTCTGATTTTTTCACGTCTCTGTTAATAAACTGTAAGGGATTGTCTTTTAATTCCTGAGATGCATATGAATATTTTTATGACAGTTTGTACCTACATTGCTTAATTGCATATTATTTCCTTGCTTTTCCTGTTAAAGTACTTTATGTTGCTATAAATTAGGATTAGGTTTCTCGAGGCATAGGTAACGTGAGGCACAAAGAATACATCTCGACGACTCTATCTGTATATTGTGACGTGCGTTAAAAGAATGCATTAGTGTATGGGTAACAAGAACGGCGCGGTGGTGTATCACATCCGACGTCGCGGTGAGCGGCGACCGTCGCAGCTGATGTTATGGCAACATCCCTCCGCCCACGGCATTGTTCTCGTTTTGTTGCGCAACCTTGTTTTGCAAATATACGAGAAACACTCCCTGATTGTTGCCGTTCGCTGCGCAAACACTACATCCACGACGACTCGATTTATTGCAACAAATGCATTTCCGACTAAATTATAAACGAATAAAATTGAAAAAATCAATCACGATGATCGAAAAGTTAACCATTGAACAAAATATATTTTTGTTAAAGCAGCAATGTAAGCTATATGTAACAAAGTAAACAAAAACATCAGATGCTTTATTGTTTTAAACAAAGCATATAAATATAGCGTTATAATCTTAATAAAGGAAAAGCCCTACACGTTGCTGAGTAATATTGTTCGTACGGCGGCGAGGCGCGTGTTGACTGGGCGTTTGTAAATACTCGTTGAACGCTCGAGGCTCGAGGCCCGCGGCACCGTCTAGTGGTGACCTTAATCTTGACTGATAGAGCGACGGAGCAGCGCCCTTGCCTTGCCTTATCAACACTTGTTGCCTTTCAACTCACACATACACGCGCCATCAAACACATTTAAATAGCATGCAGTATAGTGTGGTAGAAATTAAATTAAAGAATTGTTTTTTTTGATAAAATATAGTCATTTAATTTAAACTTTAATTGGATAAAACATGGAAACAGTGTCGTCTGTGTCCATACTTGTCACCCTTTGCCTTTATTACACCGAGTTAGAGTTATAAAAATGGAGACGTTGCTTCGGCATAAGTCCGTTCTTATCGCGAACTCGGTCTAATGAAGCCATGGGGTCAGAGTTATAATATGTTTCAAGAACTTCGATGACAAGTGTCATGACACCTCAGAGCTACGCAAATGCCATTGTTTGCGGAGCATGCGTGTGATATCTGCCCGGGGCGATGCATTATGCATTCGTCGTCGAAGATAGCCGCAAATCAGCCTTGAGGCTGTCGACAGGCAAATCTCTTCCTAAAAATGTGTACTTCTTGCAATGTTTGTAAACTACTAAACAAAGAGGTATGAATTAATATGATCAAAAGTCTGGTCACATAAGATAAGACTGGACAATACAATTAAAAATACTTCGCAAATATTTTGGCATCGGTTTTTTCAATGTGTGACATCTTAAAATATATTTTCATTCATTGAAAAAGAATGGAAAATAACACAACTTTATGTGAGAAATGAAAGGTTACAGCTCGAATAATTCACAAAACAAATACTTATGTTTGTTTTCAAGAAACTTAAAAAAGACGAACCATTAAATTTTAATAAAACTTAATTATTTATAAAACTTCATTACTGTTTTATGCATCGTTGAGTTTTGAACAAACTGAAAACGTACGTACACATTTCACAAACGAAATATCTTGACATTTAATCAAGTAAATGTATTTTCATTAGCAAATGTTATTTTTAAACAAAGGACACAATTTGGCAGAAATCAAGCAATGTTAATGCCAAATCGTTAGACGAAAACAAATAAACTTCATGATTTCGTTTGACTTCGACCGCAAACTTTAGGTGCAATAATGTCATATGGTTTATGTTTATCAGACTGTAATTCCCAATTACTCGTTCGGAACACAAATATATAGCTTTATTCAAATGTGACAATATGACGAATCAGTATCGAATATTATAACCACACAAGCAATTCACAAAACCACATTGAGTACATCTAATTGTCATAAATATATAACAACAAATTGATATTACAAACACTTATTATGAAATCCTGCCCCCGTACTTTCAGAGAATTGTAACACCCTATGTAAATACAGTATTGTGTGTTTACAAACATTCTAGGAACGTATTCTATAAAGCCTTTGTTACAAGTTTGATTGCTGGGAATCGTCATGCCTTATCACATCAAGTGACGCCACAGAGCAGATAAAAGGTGCATATTATAGGGTTAATAACGACAGTTATAACTTATACATCGATTTTATGCTACACTGTAACCGTTTTGTATAGAATGAACTTTATGTTAAAATTTCAATATTTTAGCCAAAGAGATATTATACATAGAGGGAGCGCTCCACAGTAATTTAACGTTAAAATGCGTGCCGCGAAAGAAATTATTAAAAAAAAATCTTGCCAGTATCATGAAAAAAAAATCCCATTGTTAATTATCGTTTTTCGTTATTATTATTTTATTTAATACAATTAAAATCCAATCAATTTTTAACAAAGACTATTTTTTTTTGTGGTTGTTGTTGTTTTAAAAATGTCTCGAATTATTATATTACTAAACTTTAGTAAATAATATGAAATAAAATTTTAATTTGAGAAAAGAGGTTACATTCGGTCGACTTTTTATGTCGGCAAATGTTATGTAAAGGACAACACTAGGGGAAATCTCCCTACATGAGACCTCCGGAGGTCAAAGAAAATGCCTCACTTTTAGGCTTCGAGTGTTCCATCTATAGGATAATATATCTTTGATTTTAACAATGTTGCCTCGGACAAGATAATATTGACCAGATATAGAAAGGACATTATTGAATTGTTTTCTTACTCATATCCATCTATCAACAATCTAATGTACACTCAAATATGTCAATGTCATGAGTCTATCAGTGCGTCACAAACTATCACAGAAAAACCTTTGGTTGACCATTCTCTTGTTCAAAGGCAAAAATAAAAGTTTTTTTTTTTCAATTAAATATATTTCAATAAATAAAACCGTGGAATATGCTAGGACTTCCTTGTTCGTCGTTATGAACAAATCGCACAAAGAAAAAAATATATAATAAATATACAATTTGCCATCAAGGTTACCCTGACCTTGTTTACTAGGAACCGATGTGTCAGAGTATTTAAATACATTTATGTATGACCGTCGTTGTTCGTTTGTGTTTCAACATTTTGCCACACCGATGTGTCGTCATGCAATTTTTTTTTCAATTTATCTTTTCTTATCCTTAATTCACGAAATCGAGCAGGTAAGGAAATAAAGATAATATTTTTTCCACCTTCAAACAGATATTATAATAATTTATACCTGCATCAATTAACCTCTACTAGTAGGTATAGTATCTATAATATACGCGTAAATGAACTATTAATTGAACTACTCTAACATTTTGACTGAAGCTGTTTGTAAATGATTTTAAAGTAGGAAAGTGATCGGAAAAAGCCTACAAATAACAATAAACAGTAAGCCCATTTCGATGCATTTCTGTCTAGTAAGATAAGTACAAGCGGAAGCGTCATCGCCTTGACCCAAAACAAGCAAGAGATTCACGGTCGGGAAATACATAATCTAATTTAATTCTCTTATATACGTCCATAGAGTTTGATAAATGAATGAATATTAATACTAGGTATAAGGCAGAAATGCTTTACTCTCATTTAGAACTGAAAAATAAAACAAAATTATGTCATTACAACAATAGAACATTTGAACAGCATTTTATTATTTAAACATTTCAATTTATTATTAAAATGAACTTACAAAACCCTACAATCGACGACAGTTCAGAAAAAGGCACACAAAAGTAAGGTCGTACGTGCGTCCGACATTATTCTCGTTCAATGCCACATCTATAAGTTAAAACAGTCATATCGCTGTAATCAACAAAAATGCCGATAGACATTGAATAGTGCTGTACGAATGTGTGTCAAGAGTGTGCGCTACGCATCTGCGGCCGCACGGGGGCGTTATTGTAGCCGAGTGTTCGGCCAAACTTAATCGGTCCGACCTAGCTCGTAAAAGCGTTGTAAAAAGTGTGAAGGTCTGGCGGAGGTAAGGACTTGACGGAAAGAGGTCAAGTGTAATGCTCCGCGTTCTACTGACCTCATTTGGGAGCAGAGCGCCGCGCCGCCGCGGCCGTGCGCCTCTCTGCTCGCCTTTCCTACGAGCTGCGAGTACGTGCCGGCTGTCGACTGCCATCCGCCCTACTTGCTCTGCTCTATTACTATGTCTTACTTTTTAAACGTTACTAACTAGTTTTCGTTTAGTAGTCTAGTTCGCGAGACGATGTAAATAATTGTCCTAAAAAACCTCCATGATAAGAAACAATTTTGATGAAGTTACGAAGAAAATTCGGTATAAAATGTATTATCAATACAAAATAAACATTTATCTACATTTCTACGAAAACTATGCAGTTGATAAACAATCAAATTCAAACAAGATGATACATCGCATGTTCTAAATTGTTAAGATATTGTTTTATACAACAAACAATAACATTTTCCACAACGTAAACATGTAACAAAGAATAAGACGTAAAAAAATAATTAAAACAGCGTGACAAATTAAAACGAACAAAAGGACCGGAAGCCGCTCGTGAGGGATGGCCGGCCTCACTTCGTCGATTAGTCGAAGGAACCTTCAGTCGTTATTATTAAAGTTTCGGCCGCGAAATCGGAGCGCTGACATACATTGTGGCCCAATAACACCATACAATCCATAATTCATACAGACCTTGGCCTCGTTGTCTAGAGTTCCGAACAAACAGACACAGGAAGAGGCACGTGCTGTAATCACACCGAACGACGTTCTCTACAACACCACGGTTTTTGTACCCGGACATGTTGTTCCGCATTAAGTAAACTTTTTTATTTGTTACTATAAATTCGTCTTAAACTTAATTGCTTTCAGTCTAAGTCTAAATTATATATTTTTATTATTTTATTTAATAACTAGCTGTTGTGCGCGACTTCGTCCGCGTGGAATAAAATATATAGCCTATGTTACTCGGGGATAATGTAGCTTTCTAATGATGAAAGATTTTTTGATATCGGCCCAGTAGTTCTTGACTTATTTCAATACATACAAATACAAAGTTTCCCTCTTTATAATATTAGTATATAGATAATCAGTTACAAGCTTTAATTTGTATTCGAACAATGTTTTATTTTGCAAAATATTCACACAATGTTATTCCAAGCCCTTGACGAACAACATTTATCTCGTTAAATGACAACAGCCTCAGAGATCGCAGATTTCTTCCTGCAGTAAAAAAAGGAAAAAAAACAAACAAAAGATTGCTGCTGGATGTAACAAAGTAAAAAATAAAAAAATATGCAAGTTATATTCTTGACGTATTTTTAATAATTATTTAAATATCACTTAAACAATATATTTACGATTTAAATGTAAAAACTGTGGCCGCAGACTTGCGCACTACAATTATTTAAAAAATAATTTTATTCAAACTTTAACCATTTTATAACCCTTTTTTTTTTTAAACGTCAGGAAATGATGAGAGAGTGTGGGACTCGCCGGCCACAGAAGGTGACCGTAATACCCACTAAAACCTGACGGCCCTCACACGTATTACGGCGGGGTCGTGGGCACTGTTTAACGTCCACGACAAACCATTTTATAACCCTAGGGCTTCGTTAGACCGAGTTCGCGATAAAAACGGAGTTTTTGCATCAGCGTAAGGTCGTTTTAACATCGGTGTAATGAAGCCCTAGCGATACAAATACATATATTTTCACTTAAATAAATGTAATGAGTAAGATTTCTACTTTTACATTCCTTCTTGCATTATTTACAAAAGCTAAAATATACTGTATATCTCAGGTGCATATGTAAATATGTTTTAATAAATAATAACTAAATATACTTGATAAAAATAATTAAAGGTCGTAATATCATTTCGTCTGACTTGTCATTGTCAAGCCAATGGTAATTAAAATATAATTGTTTTATAAACACTGCTCGTACTGAAGAATACAGAACGCGTTTTAACTTTATTAATAAGGTAAGGTAACAGTATGCTGGGGGACTACTCAAAGTACTTTTCGATTGGCGATATCCCTGAAGGAATCGACCATAATTTATAAAACTGACAATAACATTCGATAAGTCATGTGCTTGTCACGTGTGGGATATGGAACGTTATTGTCAGTTCCATACATTTTTGAAGTTCGCTATAGAATCGCTTTGTAGCGAATATACTTTGGATAATCCTCCTGTGTTGCTAAGGGTCTAATTCGCAATCTGACGGTCAAGATTTCCTATTTATTACCAATAAATATTCCTCAAATGCAAATTATTGAAATAATTTGTATTGCGCTAGACGTAGTAAGAAACTTGAAGGCTAAAGTATTTTAAAATAAAATCGAGAGTGTCTGCACCTCGGTAATACGTCTCAATTTTAGTTTTTTATAGCAGCATTTGAGACCTATGATCCAGACCAAGGTAAAATAATACATTCGTTCAATACACTTCCACTTATACGACCTTTAACAATGGACAGTGATTGTTTTTTTTTTATTCAAAATCCTTGGAATAATGAACGGCACTGTCCTTACACAAGTTAACATTTATATAAACAAAAGAATTGAATTGTAAACTCATTTCTGAATGACAACAGCGTTTATATTTTGTCCCGAATCCAGACGGGGAAATAATTTTTAAAACAATGTGACTGAACAACGAAATATTGCATTTAGTAAATATTTTATTCACATCTACATTTATCGAAAAACACTCTTATAGCCGGCTACAGACGTTTAGTTTTAACTGTAGAGTGCGACTGCGAAATAAAAACTGACGTGTTTGGGCAAAACTGAGAACTGTATAGTTCGACTATGAAGTTCAAAAACAGAAGGCCTGTTTAACAAAACAAAAGGCAAAATTTAACGTTTCTTAACCATGAACATTTTTATTCCTAATTTAAGTAGGAACACGTTTTGCTTCACGACACATTATTATTTTAAGATTATTATGATCATTATCGGTAGTTATTAGATAATTTATTTTTAATACTACCACAGAATTGTATAAGCAGACGTTTCGTTTTTGTATTTGATAGCGGTTTTTGTTAGAATCAATATCAAACATGATAATATAAGATATTGCATTCTTTGAAATGTTGTATGCTGCCAAACTGTGATAGCACTGATGTGTTTTGTTTCAATTATAATTATTTCCATTTCATATTCTCCTTGATTGTACATTTTTAGTTTATTTTGTTACTATATTGCCATATGGATATATTATACTCTTCCTGTACGTCTCCTCCGCCGTAGATTTAGGCAACGCATCTACGATTGCAGATGTCTATGATTAGCGGGCGCTTCACTATTTCAACAAATCAAGGTGGCCGCTTGTCCGTTTGCCACCTTATAATATAATAACAAAAAACAAAAACCGCCTTCCAAAACAAAATGCACTAAAAAGTAACAAAATAGTTTCGATTTTGTGGCTAACTTTAAGAGGCAGAAAAGTCTCTTATTTCTTGTAATTATTATGTCTATAATGTACAATAACAATTGTTATCTTGAACTCGGTGTCAGCCGCAATATTCAGAAACATGACGCATACTATCATTTTAAATCGCAATTTAACGCTTGCAACTAATTACTTTTAAGATCTGGGTCTTACTGGAACTTTGCTGACACCGACTTCAAAATAACAATTGTTATTGTACATTATAGACATAATAATTACAAGAAATAAGAGACTTTTCTGCCTCTTAAAGTTAGCCACAAAATCGAAATTATTTTGTTACTTTTTAGTGCATTTTGTTTTGGAAGGCGGTTTTTGTTTTTTGTTAAAAGTTTTTTTTTTATTTTTAGATTTTTAGTGAATCTGAATCCAAATAACTAATTTTCTTTATAGCTAATCAATTAAAAAATATGATAACAATATACATGCATCTGTATGTCATTGCAGCACAATGGCTTTCATGACATTTAATTTAAAGGTACCGAAATACTTATATCATGAAAAATTTAAACAAAATCGTCCGCATACTAAAATATACTAGTTTATAGTACGAAGTACTAAAATTTCTTTACAAATATTGCTATTTAGTTAATAATGTTTAATAAACGAGAACAACATATTTATAGTTGGTATTTAATCGAATACGCTTTTTCACTCAAAAACTAATCCTCAGAACGTGATCGTCACAACGTGATAATCAACAACTTTCAAAGAAATAAAGAATTATTAAAATCAGTTAATTAGCCCTTAAACGAACTAAAAACACATCGTATGGCCGCGCGCCACTGTTTCATTTTTCAGTTGAACGTAGGTTTTAATCATTTGATATCTTCTAAACTATTATTCAGAACTATATACTGTAAAGGGCAATTATAATCTACGTTTAATTCTCTAAGGCAAAAATATATTTATTTGGATAAGGTTTCATACCCAATTCAATAAATAGCCTCGTTATCTACGACGGCCTTGGTCGGATGCATTTTATTTGATGTTTTGAAAGAAGCAAAGGGCTATTGTGAAATAACTATACATTATACATATATGCCATCAAAGACATTTATTTAGCTTATTTCAAGATCTATAAATCGTTGATACATCATTTTATTGTACATCCTATATTTTAGCATCCATAAGACACGACAGCAAATCTGTCCTTGTTTCTCTGTAACGGTTATTGCATTTTTCTAGTTACGCGGAATTTTAAACTTATCGTATCTTCTAAACTATTGGTCAGAACGATATAGTTCAAAGGGCAATTATAATCTACATTAAATTGTCCTGATAATACATTTATTTGGATAAGGATTCATACCGAATTCAAATAATAGCGTCGTAAGTAGCGTATTGAATTTATTTGAATTTGGATTGATGATTTTGAAGAAAAAAATGGTTATTGTGAGACAACTATAAAAGATAGGTATATGCCATCGCGGACTTTTCTGTAGCAAATTTAAAGAGCTACAATTCGTTCATACAACATTTTTATGTAGGTCCTATAGTTTAGGCTACGTAAGCCAAGAAAGCAAATTTGACCCTGTTCTTGACAACTTTTCGGCACATTATTGAGAATAACTCAAAAACTACTGAATAGTTTTTCATTTTGAAAAAAACGGGACCAAATGACACACCGTACCTTTCGAATAAAAAAAGAATTATGAAAATCGGACCACCAGGAGCCGAGTAATCGGTGAACAAAAAAAAAAAAAACATACAGACGAATTGAGAACCTCCTCCTTTTTTGGAAGTCGGTTAAAAAAATGGATGCAACAAAAGCTAAATTTTAGCAATTTTAATATCAAAAAAATGGAATAATATTCACCTAGGTACTTTGCTGATCCAATAAGTTATTGAAAGTGCAACATGCAATGTCGAAATGACAAAGGTCCCATATCAATTCGTCTTTCATACGGGAGAGGTCGGATAATATTACTTCAAGGTTTATTTGACGGACCGACCTCGGCGTATCGGTCGCGGAGGACAGACGGGCGCAAATATTTGCGCGAGCGGGGCGTGGGGGGGGCGCGGGGCGGGTGACCTTGCCGAGCGTCTGCCGCGCGACCTTGATCTTGAGACGACCGCGCGCCCGCCCTCGCTGCGCCGTACAAACGACACCTATCGCCCGCTCAGCGCTCGTTGCCGCCGCTCGGTCGCTAACTACTATTGTATGCTCGAACATTACACGATTCGAAGAAATGCACACGACTCCGCCGATAAAATGTGACACTCGGTCCGTGACAATCACGGCTTCACAAAATACTGGCTACTGTTACTACACAGCGATTCTCCAACAGTTAGAACTCCTGCCACCTACCTACCAGATTACGGACTAAGTTATCAGAAAGGCATGTATACCAACATTATCTAATATGTTTGAAAGTTGTGATATTCTTTCTTTTTTCCTTACCCTACGGTTCATTAGACCGTTGCCACGCAACAAACGGTTTTACGTCGAAGAAAATTCTCCGTTTATATCGCGAACCCGGTCTAATGAAGCCATAGGGTTATAATAAGGCAAAGAAGGCGATTGCGATTGGATACTTTGTACGGAAGTTCGTATTACAGAAGTGCATACCTTCGTGTTACGCTAATGTTACATTGGTTAAACATTTACACGCTCAAACGCTTTTATTCTATTGTGGTTGATTTACATTGTAAATATTAACACACGGAATCATTAATCTTTCTATATAGAACAGAACGTCTATAACCGACTTTGTCCCTGGATTGTGTAAGTCAGTAACTTTTTTAGGAAGTTTTTTTTTTGATAGAATTTTTTTGGTACCGCAACTTATGCCATGTTCAAGTACTTATACGTATTTATAATATCTAATATAAAATATTCGAAAATTTGGATCGTCAAAATATTATTTCAGTCGACTCCAAACATTCTTTGTTCTATCGTATGAATTGTAATTTGGCGAAGAACAAAAAAGTTTTAAATATTATTTTTTTATTATTTGTCATTGCGATGGTGCGGTGTCCGTCCTTAGACGTCCTTAACCTTCCACGAAAACATTAGCAATTATAATCAAGGAAAACGTCGCAATTCATTTGCAACAATATTTTATTTAAAGTGAAAGTTTAACTGAAGTTTCCACTCTGAACCCTCGTATAGAACATAACTGTCATCCCACTCATACTCTTTGAAAAAACAAAATCACATTTTAATTTGCTTAGTTCTACTACCTAGACTTCATTAGACCGAGTTCGCGATAAAAACCGACTTAAACCAAAATCTCCTTTTATATCGGGAACTCGGTCTAATGAAGCTGAAGCATAATGATTTATTTTTCTGTCTATACACCTACGCCTTCATTAGACATAGTTCGCGCAAAAAATGCGGATTTTGCTTCGGCGTTACTCCGTTTTTTGCGCGACATCGATCTAATGAAGCCTTAGGTGACCAGTATATACAACAAGTGAACTGTGCACATTACCGAATCGTACGCCGCATCTCATAGTGACCAAAGCACTGTGTGATTAAGACAGTACAAACCCAAAGATTATTTCTTATTATTAATACACTAAATAATAACCTTCTTTTAGAAGTCAGAAAAAAACTGTGTCCAGGTAAAACATTTTAAAATGACGGCCACGTACAGGACGATGCAAACCTCAAAATGGTAGGCACAAAGATGACCGACAGTTTTGTGAAGGTTGTTTGAATTCTCTGAATATGATCGGTAAAGGCCTAATTACATGGAACTATTGTAGTTTCTTGTACGTACCAGTGCGATAATAGAAAGAAATAGTCCGCATACAATAGTCAGTATTCAAAAATGATAGAGAACCATTCAAAAATGGTATGCGTAAAATTTTTGGTACCTTATAATATTGGATCGGAATCCGAAAAGCAGCAGACCTCAGTTATATTCAGAAACTCAATTTATATATGACTAGCGGTCGCCAGCGACTTCGTCCGCTTGAAGTTTAGAAGTTGGAGACAAAGCTTTTCATCTTATTTTAACCTTTATAAAATGAGTTTGAAGTAGTAATAGAAACCCATGAACAAAATATCAAGTTTCTAAGACTCATACCTACACTGTGAAAAAATTTTTTAGATTCGAACTATGACCCCTCTTTTTTCCCCCAAGGTAAAAAAAAATAAAATTCTTGAATGGCAAAGTTATTTATTAATGCCGAAGAGCTCTTATTCCAATTTTCACGCAATTCTAACATAGGAACAACTATTCGGACCCTTAGGGGTTGAATTTCGTAAAATCCTTTCTCAGAGCACTTTTGCGTCGTAACAGAAACGCCTATGCAAAATTTCAAATCTACGCTGTGAAAATATTTTTAGATTCCAACTATGACCCCTCTTTTTCTCCTCCCAAGGTAAAAAATTGTAAAATTCTTGAATGCCAAAATGATTTCTTCATGCTAAAGAGCTCTCATTCTAATTTTCATGCAATTCTGATGTAAGGTGTGAAAAATATCTCTAGATTTGAAATATGACCCCCCTTTTTTCCCCCCCAAAGAAGAAATTTATAAAATCCTTGAATGGCAAAGTTATTTATTCATGCTGAATAGCACTCATTCCAATTTTCATGCAATTCTGACAAAGGAATCACGATGCTCCATACAAACTTTGGACCCCCGTTTCGTACCCTTAGGGGCTTAATTTTGGAAAATCTATTCCCAGTGCAAAACTACGTAGTAACAAAAACTCCTACGAAAAATTTCAGGTCTCTAGGATTCGTACCTACGCTGCGAGATTTTTTTTTAAATTCGTACTTTGACCCCCCTTTTTTGCCCCCCAAAGTAAAAAATTGTAAAAATCTTGAATGAGAAACTTATTTGTTCATGCTAAAGAGCACTCATTCTAATTTTCATCCAATTCTAACAAAGGAATTATTTTTCTCCATACAAACTTTGGACACCCATTTCGGACCCTTAGGGGTCGAATTTCTCAAAATCCTTTCTTAGTGCTCATCTACGTAGTAACAGTAACCTCTTTACAAAATTTCAAGTCTCTAGACCTAGTAGTTTTGGCTGTGCGCTGATTTTAAGAAACCCCTCTACTCTTTTATATATATAGATTATAGGACTCGATAGTACCAAAGCCTCCTGAGCATTATACATGAAAATCAAGCGTTTAAAAGTAAACAAAGTCCACTATCTACACTCAAGCATTCTTAGCCGCGCAGAAATGTCTGGGAGGCGGCTTGCCCCATCCAAAGTGTCTGCCTTGCAGGGGATATTGTCATAGTCCCTTGAGTATTATATGTGAAAATCAGCTTTGTGAATGTAAGTAAACATAAGTAATATTATTTCAGCTTTAACGCGTGATTGCGCAAAACTGCCCATCTGGACAGGATAACTAATGGCCATTCACTGATAGTACATACGAGTCCTATCTAATCATATATAAATTAAGCTTTTGAATATAACTGGGGTCTGCTGCATCTCGGATCCCGATCTATAATGTACTGTCGTCAACAAAGTCACCCTAACTTTATTTTCACATAACATACACGTGTAATTATAATAATTTATTACTTACATGTGGACACGACGCTCTTACGGTAAAGGAAAACATCGTGATGCAACCTGCACATATCGGCGAAGAAATTCAAAGATATGTGTGAAGTCACGCAAACTACGCGCTAGTCGTGGAGTTGCGAAAAATGGAGCCCATCATAGGTCGAACTTCTATCAATTACATGTGGACACGACGACGCTTTATGTCCTTAGATAGGAAGATTCCTTAATCCTAACTTCATAATGTATTCAGCCGATATGGTGTTTTGTTCAAATATTCTTTGATGTGGGTTTATGACACGCAAAAGCATCAATTATGTTTTCCTGCGTAATGATCATACGTCCGAATTACGCACTTATAGCATTTAGCGACTTGTATTTGTTAGACGTGGGCTAACAAGCATGGCGAATGGTCAACAGCACGTGGACGTTTGCGATAAGCTACATCCGCTGATAAGGCGCGCGTCACTGCGCTCGCGCATTTCTCCTACGAACGGCCCCCTTGCACTAGCCCCCTCTACCCCGACAAGGTCACGCGTGCATCTAACGCGTAATAAACTTACACGTGGAAAATCCGATGCATTTGTAAAATATGCGTATCAACCTTAGGAAGACTATAAAGCGTTACATTATTATGCATGTTACATCAGCTTATGTACAAGTTATTTGCATTTATTATCCAGGAAATGGCACAATAATTAAAAGTATGGTATGTACGAGTACGACTAGTCATCGTCGACTTGAAGGTATTGACTACTGATTCTGGTGCATTCCGCCTTAAAAAGCGTTTTATCCTTGTCTCAAAAAACTGACACTATTATTAGCTCTATTATTGCAGCTCTTAATTAAAATCTACTTAACTTTTTTTTAAAACCAAAATTTAGTTGCCTATGTTATTCTCGGATATCCTGAGAGTCATGGCATCATCTGTAATTTAAGTACTTATCATGTTTTCGTATACATCAAACATGTTTAAAGATTCTACTTTTACATAATCTGATTAAACAATTTGTTTGTCACAAGCAGGCGAGGTGAGGCACATGAGACACATCGATTTGTCTCATATCATATCCGAACCATACACTCGACCTTGACATCATATTAATAAAGTAATGACGTACTGCGACATTCGACATTCAAGTGTCTCACACAGACACATTATTCACAAGGACGTTTGGGTTTAGGTGACACCGAAATAACCTCTAATTGTGATAATAAAATAATTTGTCATTTTGCTCGCTTTACACTCCTTTGTCATATTGTTTATTTATTTATAAAGAAACTTAAGATTTGAAATGACTTTATTATACTTATATGGTCCGTATGTATGTAATCAAATGTTGATAAAGCCACTGATTAAAAATCAACTAAAATTTTGTTTGAAACAAAAAACTTTTAGTATAAAAACTGTGTATGACTTGCGAATAGACTGTATTTTGTTAAGTACATCGATTGGTTAATCTTCGTACTTCGCAGTTGTTATTTATAATTCGATCATATCAGAATGACCGGACCAGCGCAGGTAGGTCGTCGTGTCAGCGGACAGCGGGCACACGGGGGGCGCGGGGCGGGCGACGCGGCCGGGGGGCGAAGCGCCGCCGGTCGTCTCGTCCCTTCGAGAAGGGGGTGACATTAAACGACCGCTACGATTATTTTTCTAAACAAATGTTTTATGATGCACTGACGTCAGCCGTCTGCCGCCTCGCCCGCAACAGCTTCAAGGTCGTGTTCTAGTGTTATTGCGTTGCGCCGCATTTGCGTCACTATGTTTGGACAATTATTTAATCACACATGTTAAAAATATTTGTTTCGAGTACAGTAGACCGCCATTTTTGTTGAGCTGCTAATTTACTTTTATACGACTATATTAAACAAATTATGAAACTAAAATACGAATGAATTTGTCTAAAGCCTTGTACGCACCAGGATAGTATTGTAGTCGAGTAGCAAGTAGCAAGTATCCGAACAAAGGATTTACTAATCTATTCTACTAAAGTGTTGCTGTTCCGACACGTTAAGTATTACTACCCTAGTGCTTAGATTTAGGCTTAAACGAGTCCGAACAGTAGTAAATCCCGTGTTCGGATACATGCTACTTGCTACTAGACTAAAATACTATCCTGGTGCGAACAAGGTTTAACTGAAGAAGTTTACATAGCAATTGTAATTTGTAACATGATAGACTATGAGAAGTTGAGAATTTTGTAAATTACGTACGTACGGAATTTTTAAAATTATTGCAAAGGAAAATGAACCTTAACAGTGCATACTATAATGTGTATTTTATAGTAAACAATCTATTGCACAAATAAAGCACATTACGCAGCTTTATTGTTTTCCAAAATGTGCAACTTTAATATTTGCACAATTTGACTATCGATGTTTTTTTTAATTAAAACCTAATCACGGTATTTTCTACTCTTTATCTAACTATATTGGGAATTTTGTTCTGTTAGTCATTCCATATCTATTGTAGGTATTGTTAGTCATTCTATAACTGTATACGTTATCGTGCATTTTCCTGCCGCACACTGCACCGCGCCGCGCCGCGCCGCTTCCGTGTGAAATCAATATTCGCGGGTGGTATTCCCAGAACTATACGACTACTTTAAGACGTAAGTACTTCTGCTTCCCAGAAGATGAGTAAAGGAATTCAAACACTTGATAATGAATTGATAATTTGATGTTAATAATTTCTGAACGCCAATAGTCTAACGGTTTGGAGTACGTACTGCCGATTTAGCGGTCGTGAGTTCAAAACAAGAGTTTTCAAGCTTACCAGGAATGGTTTAAGGAAATGTTGTTAAATGAATAAAAATCTACAAACATTATTTGAAAAAAAAAATTACGCGTAAGCATAAACGTTAACCACTTCATTCCGAAACGAGAATAAGCGTTATTACTGCTGCACTTTCTACGTTTGCTACTGGTACATTCATAAAATTTATTCGAACAGAACATCCTTGTTGCTGGTACTTCTTATGATACATAATTTGATCTAATAAAACCCCTGGTCTATAATATTTAGTTCCGACTTATTGGTCCTCGTTTATCGCAGTATTTTTTTTTTCGGAATAACGGGGTTAGGGACAAGATGTATATTACAATCACAGTTATTAATGTTTATTTAATTTTTATTCTCATAGAAATGTTTTTTCGTCTTTTCTTTTTCAACCGATAATATACCGAAAGCAAGCAATATTCAATTGTGATCCAGACTCGCGAAGTCGTCTGCGAGGTCAATTTACGGCTGCGGTCGGCGTCGAGTGCCTCACAATAGAGTCGCTGGCAGATATCACTCGTATGCTGCAAACAATAGCAATCGCCTTGCCCTCGCCTCGAGGTGTCACGTCTCAAGTTATTCGATTGAAACAAATTATGCTTTCGAAGTATCAACATATCGTATATCAAAGAAAGTGATTCTTTTATGAACAAACTGTAACTAATTTGGCGACATCATAAAAAACATAAAGATTAAACGCTTGTTTACAAAATGTTTAGATAGTAATTCATTGACAGCATATATAAATCAGATACAGTCGCTTGAAGATTAATTCAGGACACGCGCCGCATCGTATTTTTAGCGCAAATGACTCGAGGAAATTAGAAATAGAAGTTGTTTGGCGTTGCGGTGCATCGTCACGATATAATTAGCGATGCATAAGCGAAGTGGCTTCGAAGGAATTAGGTCGGTGCATGGGTGCGGGGGTGTGCGGCGCGGCGTGCGGGCTGCGCGGGCGGGGGGGCTCGGGTCGGAATTCGCGTAACGTTACGTCAGCGGGCGTCGGCCTCGCGCCGGTCGCTGACCCGCGGCTGGCTATCTCTAGCCCAGCGCAGCTCGCCGCTCGCCGCTCACCACTTGCCATACGAGACGTGCACGCACTACACACTGCGGCTAATGGCCCATCATCGTCCACACACATCTTTAACTTTATGCGAACTAATAACTAACTAACCCGGCATTTACCGAGCTAACAGTCTTACTCAGTGCCCCTAAACATCAAACTAACTTTCTGTTATTGATAATATATTGAAAGATATAAGTAAAATGATGTCAAGAACATTTTAAATAACTAAGTGAGGTAAAGTAGTTTTAATTTATGCCAAGGTAATAAATATCGGAGAAATCACAGTAGAGGTTATATACCGATTGATATTATCAACATATTATTAAAATTCATTGTCATTTAGTCTTTTTTATTTAAAATGTTTAACTTTAGATACAAAGTGTGCAGATTTAACTTTAGTAAAACTAAAATCCTAAAGTTTTATATCTCAAATTAAAATATAATATTATATATATGTACATACATTTGACAAAAATAGCTTATTATGTTTTTTTTAATACGTAGTGCCCTACTATAATCTGCATAGGTTACAAAACTGTGCACTAAAAAGTTTTATACACGTTGCAAAATTGATTTTGTTGTCGTACAGAGGTCGTCGACCCGCTTCACAATTTCCCCGCGCGGCGCTGAAGGTATAACTGCCACCGACAAATCGTGTACGTCGCCTGTTTGTGTTTTGTTTAGACCTAGACAAATGGTATAGTCGCCGCATAGCGTATATCTAACGAATTATTCTTGCAAGTAATGTGTTATATTACGGCATTTTAACCGACTACAAACAGAAGGAGGTTATGTTATGGAGTATTTTATTGGCATGTCATCAGTGACCATTAGTTCGCGGCTGTTATTGGCTAAAGAGAAAATGATAGCCAATGAAGTGTTCCATAGTACAAAAAGTCGATATACAGCTAGTCAATATGTGAATTAATTCATTTAAAATTGTCCTAGTCAGATTTGTAGGGTAAATAACAAACGGACAGCGTAAACGATTTGTCGGTAACATAACTAACACATTGTTCGAAACGGGAAATAATACGGTTCACTCCGTTTGAGGGCATAGGCACTTGACCGATTTATATGTCGACTTACTGATGACAGCTTTACTTGAAAAATAATAATTGCATTGCAAGCATTATAAAATCTCTTCGTATGCTATGCTTAATAAAGTTTGTTGAACTTTCTAAAGGCAATGATGCCCTAGAATAACTTCTAAGAAAAAAAAAGGCAAATAAACATAGGAGATTAAATAAAATGATGTTTGTTTAAGAAAAATGTATCCCAACACCCCAAGAAGGCTGATTTTAGCCTTTCTAGGTTATCCCGGTCTTTTTGAGTCACGAATGACAAAGACCAGCCATTGATATTGTCCAAAGTAGGAGAAAATTACAGTCCTTTTGGGGTGCAATAACAATAGAAGCTAAAACAAATTTGATCCCTCATATAACTGAATGTCTGCTGTTATGTACAAACAGTCGCTTATCGCTATTGATAGAATCCTTAGACTCTGTACCTACCATAAATTGTTCGATGTATCACAATATGTTCAATAATTTTGTGTCTGCAAACCAAGTTTACAAAAAAAACAGTTCTTTCTGAAACTGCGTGGAATGCACTCAAGCAAGATGTGTGGAACAGACATCTTTCCAGAAACGCGGGAGTTCAGGAAAAGGTTTTAAAAAATGGGATTTTGACCTAATGTCAACTCTAAAGTTGCATATAACTCTATAACAGGGCTTACTTATTTATTCAATAATTAAAATATGGTGTCTCAATTTAGTAAGTTACGGCACGTAACCAAAGAACTTTCTTTCATCTATTCATGTAAAAGTGTTATATTCATTAATATACATTAGTGACGTAGTTTATATACATATTGAAAATGAAAGTTGTACTAGCATAGCAGAAGAAAGTAATGCAATCGTAGCACTGAAAACTAGGACATTTTCTTTTCGTCGAAGTGGCGACTGTTACCAAAACGAATTGATTGTTGGCCATTTAATTTAACTAGAGAATAAAAAGCTATTACAATAAAATAAAACAAATAGAAAATATACGAAAACTTTAAAATTATTCTGAGAGAGTGTGGCTGGATCTATATACTAAGATGGAGTGAGAACAAAAAACAAGGATGTGCATTGTGTACGGAGCAGTGACACAGAACTCTTAGTTAACAAAAAGCGATTACCCAAACGTGACGATGTAAAAGTAGCTGCGCGGACTAAAGAGTTTCGTGCATAAAAAAATGGAGAAAGCAAAAGCAGGGATCTAGGTCACTTTCATTTTCGTTCATTTCTTTTCGGATGCAACATGCGGATGTTTGGTACACCTTCGTGCCATGTCCATGTGCACGCGCCCGAATGACCGACTTTAAGAAAGCTATTGAAATCCTTAACAAGCTATTAAATTTATACCAAAGTTATGGATTTCGGTCAAGACCTTCGTTTTAAGTAGTTGTTCGAAATCAGTAAAAGTATAAAAGCAAAGATGTTTAAAATGTGTTTGTTAATCGAATTATTTTTCAATTGTAATTACTTAAGGCTTCGTACGTTCATAATTTTCCGTTTTAGAAAAGCATAATTACAAGCACGGTCTACTACAAACACTGTTCTAATCAACAATTCGGTTAAAAAGATCAATAAAGAAAAAAACATAATATATTAAATCTATGAAAATGTAAATATTGAAAAGAAATTACTTAGTTTATTTTGTTATTTTGTGCATTATATTATATTAAATATGTACATAAAGATAATGAGAATAATACTCGTATGTATTGTAAAATGGTAACCGATTAAATAAATTTATGTAAAATCTCTACACATCCTATGTTATTATTATTGTTTTCGGAAACATTTTTTGTAGAGTTCATTACATTTTTGCAATATTGTTAAAGAAAGTGACATTTACTTATTTAAAAAAAATGTCACGACACCAAAAGATGTGAACCGGATTTTAATAATTCGGACGCCCAATAGCCCGTCGTCGCAGGCGAGGCGATGCGCAGGCGCCGCGCCGCGGACGAAAGTCGTCGGCGCTTTCTAGGCCACTCTAATCACGCACTTTTATAACACGCCTATTTTCTAATAGCCTAATATAAACAGAACCAAAAGATATCTCACATAACTAATATTTTGAAAGTACATGTTATATCCGGTAACTAATTTGTTGCTTTCTTTTGAAATGTGATCTCTGTTAAATATGCTTCAGGTACTTAAATATGTATTATTTATGAGCTTGTTAGTAAATTCCGCAACGTTTAATAACATGCAATAAAAACATGGTCTAATGTCTTAAAAGGTACCTACGCAAATTAAATCATTAAAACTGATCCGCTAGAATAGAGTTAATGTTGAATAAACATACGAGTAACTTGATTTGAAATATGTCGAGTAAAATCTTCTTATGAAAAAATGTTTTTTGTGAGAAAACCATAGAAGATAGATATACGCCATCACGAACTTTAAATTAGCACATTAAAAAAGCTACAATCTGGTAATACCGAAATTTTCGTAGAGCCTATATAGGCTACGTAAGCCAAGAAAGCAAAAAAAGTCCCATTTTTTTCATGTTTATTAGAAATAACTCAAAGACTACCAGTGGCGTGGGGTGAAAAAAAAGAAAGGGAAAGCCGGACCAAAAAAACGTCTAACGCGTGAATTTTCACAATGTCATATCTTGTCAAAAATAAATTACATTCCTTAAATTAGTGTGTGTTAGTTCACCTTTCCAAAACTACGGCGAAATCTTTTGTATGGACTATGTTGTTTCCGTTGCGTTGTTTACAGTTTATAACGTCTATAATCAATTTTAATATCGGGGCGAGCCCGTCCACCGTTAATGATATATTTTTTAGTTTCGAAAGATTGTTTTGAGAACGAAGTTAACTAATTTTATAGGTAATCTGTAAAACAACAACCTATTTGTACTAATTCCGCCATTTCTCACCTAACAGTCTAGCCTACGTGAAACAAAAAGAAACAAACAAACAAACCTTTACGATGAAAGAAACACAATATACTTCTTAAACACAACACTTAGCAAATAAAATATCACTATTTCACTGTTTAAGCTTCCGTGAGACATTATTATTAGTAAATATACACTCACGTTATTAAGATCCTTACGGTTGCAAATACGCGCGTAGTAACAATAAAAAACAATCGTATGACCGGCCTGCATGTCGCAAAACAATGCTATGATTGGTCGAAAACTTCACGCAAAAGTAAACCTTAACACACAAGAAATAAGCATTAGAAGCCGTAAGAATTCGGCTTATTTCGAAGTGGAAAGCTTCAAGCCAAACTCAACCTTAACTACCAACAAATAAGGTGTTATATCGTAGAGGTCGTATCGTAGGTTGCCAATGTGTATCCGTTAGGAATTTTTTACATTTTAATAATTTAAAGTCCCAATATTTAGACCGAGTTCCCCCGCCTCCTACTACCTCGGCACGCGTATTACGATTGTAAAATGATGACCCGTTATTGCGTGTTTTGTAACGCATATTAAAGAATGTTTTGTATAAAACCCGCAATGTAACTAAATCTCTTGCAATACTTAGACAACGTAGAATAGTAGTTTTATAAATTAGTATCTGAAAAGGTAAGCCGAAGGGAAGCCGGTAGGAATCGTGTTGTATGGACGCTTCGCCACTGAAGACTACTTAATAATTTTTAAAACGTAAATATGGGACGAAATGGCAGCTATTTTGCATCGAACAAAAAAAGAGTCACGTAAATCGGTTCAGAATTCGCTGCTTAATTTCCGAACATACATAAAAAAAGTCATTGATTTGATAATCTCCTTCTGTTGAAAGTCGGTTAAAAAAATATCAAATGATTATGATTATTGATGATCAAATGATTTACATTTAGTTTGGTCTAATGTTGACAGTTTATCGCAATAACAACACCTAAGTTCATCACTTTTCATATAATGTCGTAAATAAATTAATAAAAAAATAACTCAACCTTAATTATAACACTCTCTGTTAATAATTTATGAAATCATCTAATTATGAATAAATGAATCTAGTGACAATTTTAAATGACCTATGCGTAATACGCACAACTCATTTAAAAATGGTTAAACTTTCTTCAATTATTTAAAAAAAACAAGAGAGTTTTAACTTAATCGATTAGAAATAAAGTGTGTAAACCTAAGCATAAACTATTCCGATATCTAGATCATTAAAGCATTAGCGACGGAGCGTGCAAGCCCACTTCTGCAAGGTCTAGCGAAATCAAGCACTTTCTAGAGATAGCTCGGCTCGCAACCGACAGCGCAGCCGGCCTGCACATTAGTATAGTAGAGTGGAAAAGGTGAAATTTAGCAGAGCGAGAAATCGGGATGCAATGTTTATTGTAACGAGTCCGGCGGGCGTTGCGGGCCGCGGCGTGCGCGCGAGAGAAACCGAAAGTAATAGCGCCGCGATCAACCCACTTTCACTGGTGCGGTGCGCGCGCGCAGCTGCCGGCCCCGCCCCACCACGCCGTACAACCCCCACTTTATATGACGCAGCGAGTGCAGCGCCCACTTACATACTTATACAGGTTGCCTAGAACCCCATATACAGATACGCGATATTGCGTACTACGTATTTCATTTTTGCACAAGAATTTATTTTATGAAATATAGAATTGCCTGAATATAGCAGAACATAAGGAAGGACGAATATAGGACTAATAAATACTCGTAGTAACATTAGATTTTTCTACGTCCCATTGCTATTATCTGATCCTAATTGAGTTCATCCGAATAAGCGTAAGAAACATGGTAAAAATATACAGTCGTATTGTGCTGCAGTTGTGCCAAATTAACGACGAAACATCTCTATGAATACTTTTAACAAACGTAACAAAACACACAATCTAAGGAAGAAAGCGCGCACAGCACAGAAAACTTTAGCTATCAAAGCTTTTAAATTGGTCATTTATACGATTATCTTAAAGTAACAGGTATTGAAGCGTAATTATAAACAAGTTTTCGAACTATACTCATCATCCCATAAGTACTTTACTTAGTAGCGTAGAAAAATCTTTTTTCCTGAGCAATCTATCACAATTATTCAAATCGTAGCAAAAATAAGTTTAAAAAGTTTTCTTAGATATTTTAATTTATTACTTTTTAAAGTTTAGTACAAGTGAGGGTCATTGACCGTTACAGCCAGCCGTTCACTTAGAGGGCTTCCAACCTACAACCTTATATTTTTTCGCGCTGCAGGACAAGCCGTGCATTTATTTTCTAGTATTCAAATAAAACTTTAGGTCTTTGGGTAACAAGACGTATATAAACATTTGTTTTTATTATAACATACAGAAGAATAATAGGCATGATATATGGGCAGGTTATAGGCGCTAGCGGGCAGCGGGCAGCGGGCAGCGGGAGCGGCCGGCCGGTGGCCGCGTGTCGCTGAACCGGCGCGAGTCAAGGGCCCCGGTCGACGACCGCTCGCGACCACGCTGCGCCCGCATATTATGCACCAACGAACGGAAAACTTTACTTTTCTACATACCTTAATTGCATGTTTATGTCAATAATTTATTACGAAACGTTGACATATCACCATGTAAACGATTTTTCGTTCCAATTGCAGAGTAATAAAACTTAAATGCAAACGCATAGATTTTTATTTTGTTCATTATTTGTATTTTTTCCTGTACGCAATGAGGTCAATAGAACGTTAACCTGAAGGTAAGATGCAACGTCAAGACAACAGACAGCAAGCCTGAATGCGAATTTACAACTTAACATTATGTTCCAGTCTTCTAATTGTCCAATCTGTAACTAGGTTTTGCTAAATCATATTTATTTTAACATTTAACTAAGAAATTATGTATTATTTTTGCAAATGTTAACCAGAGTGTTGAGGGTACGGTGTATGGTTTACATTTTGCAATAAAACATGATTTTTTTATACTTTAAAACCTATATTGCAATAGTTTTATTGAGAAACGGTGTATTATCGGTCATATTTGTAACATGTGGCAGGTTGCCACGGTCGGTCGTCGAACTCGAGGCACCGCGCACCGCTCGCCGCGCACCGCATGCGACTCTACGCTGCTCCACGCTCGAGTACCAGGTGCCACGGTCTGCGGCCCTACACATTCACTACGCCAGCTGTCCTCAAACTGTATTTACTCTAGAATTAAAAGTGAGTCACACCGCCATCTATGTATCAAATGTAAACAACACAGAATAATACACGGCAAAGTACAAAATCTGTCATTTATCCGATTTTTTTCTTTGGTGTTAAGAGTTCCGTTACAAATCTAATAGAACATACCATAATTATAACTCTAAAGTTAGGAGTCTCGACAATATATCTTTCTTATTCTCAAGAGTGTAAAGATATGCGTGAAGAAATCTGCATTTTCCAGCTAATATGTAGTTAACTGGTCACCCCTAACTTAAGGTTTGAGAATCATTGACTTACTATACAAAGAACACATTCATGAATTCCTTGAAAGAAAATATTACAATACATTACCTGTTGGAAATGCGTTTACCAGCCTTAATGGGTTTAGTACACATTTTTCAAAGGACTGCATTCATAATCGGGTCGGTGTCCTTTCGCCTTCATTATCGACCGATATTGTATCGAAGACGACAGCTGCATCGCAATAGCTACCTAATTGACTACAGACGAATTGCTGGTAAAGTTAGTTGTCCGGAGTCGCGGGTCCGATACACAATCCTTAACATTTTCTAATTTACTAACTAATCAAGTTTTTGACGATTTGTACCTACTACATTAATAAAGTTATAATATGTAGTTTAATCTCGGGATTACCGGACTAATTTCAATAACTAAACTCACCCGTAAACTATTATTACGATCATTAGTAGGTAAGTAGGGTTAAGTAAATTAGTAAGGGATTCTATTATGGTAGAGTCACAGTTTGAAGTTACTTAAACGCTCAAACTAATTAATTAACGTAACAATGAACAAGTATGATCTCATTGTTAACTGACACTATTATGTTATGTAATATTAATAATATTATGTTATCGTGGAATGTGGTCGGTATTAGAATTAATATTAAAATGTGATATGTTGCGTTGTTCGCGCAGAAGCTACGACAAAACGGCGCGGCCAATGCCCTCATTTAATATGAATGTTTTATTGTTCAAGCTTTTCTACACAAGTACACGTATTGTAAGCAACACCATTAGTGCATCTCATTGTTCTTGTCATCAACGTGTTTGAATAATATTATAATTAGTAAGAATGTTATGTTTAACGTAACTATATACGAGTGCAAGATGTAAAGAGTAATGTGTACACATAGATGCAGTCGTAATTATGTAGATAGTGTAACTATTTTGTATTTATTATAATTTACAATAATTTACATTAAAGTCTTAAACTAGAACTGACAGGGGAAATAATTACGGATATCAGCAAATCGTTTTAGATGGAGCAGAATAACCTCTAGCTCAGTAATTTAGCTAAAAATAAATAATTATTTTGATGGTTTAAGGACTTTATGGAAAGTAACCAATCATAAATATGACCTTCGTTTATTAATTGATCGAACGCAATACAAAGAGAGTCGCCACTTAAGCATACATCGTATGTCTTTAATGAAAACAAATAAAGACGAGAAACGAGGAGCACGTCGCCAATTCGTCACGTATTTTATTAAGGCACCCTGACCGTAAAACGGCCAGCTTGGATTGTCATCGAGGGCATATTTAGTTCGACAGTTCTATTAATATTGGCTGATAATTGCGCGGCAAAAGGTTAATCGACACTTGGCCGCGCATAACTGTCGACGAGGCTTTGTATTCGGTCGTTTTGGACCTTTTCCGTGAGCACGGCCTTGAATATGGTCGCTCACCCGCCACGTTCGCAGTAAACTAAGAAATTTATGAAACAACAGAGGCCAAACGCCCACGAGGACAATTTATCTGGCACCTGATGAGTCTCCTCGATCCGGTGTGGCGGATCGATCCTGCACTTTGTTCGTCACACTGCTATCATATGTAAAGCCGACTTGAAGTAAACAACCTTTAAAGCCAAACAAATCGATTCAAAACACTGACTTCTGCGTCATGTGCAAAATGCAAAATTTCTAACATATTTATGGCGATTTATTACCTGTCTTCCACATAACTAGCACATATAATTTAATTATGTCTTAAAGATATTGATATTATGATAATTAAAGAAAGCATAAATAAAAAAAAATAGTAAAAGAAATAATTTACAAAAAGATTAAAATAATAACAATTTAGGCTCATTTCAATTGTTACGACTTTTACGAAAATCGAAGGTCTCGGTAACAAGTGGGGTGAGGCTTCTGGCATTCTGGAATGGAATGGATGTGACCTTGCGAAGGCGAGGTCGTATCCTCCCCCCCCCCTCGCGCCCGCCTCCCCGCAACCCTCAGCCTACCTGCGCCTCAGCGGACGTCACCAACATTGTGCCCTTATTATTTAAGTACCTACTCTTTGGAACAAAATAAATGTTTTTCCTAATTGCATTTCTAAGTTACAAGGTCGAAATATTAGCCTTAGAAAAATTTTCGTAATAGGTACGAATACATTTGCCTTTATTATACATAGTTGTATTGGAGAACAGTTTTTCCTATGATGGATAATAATACGAGCATACATGTTGTAGGGAAGTCATGATATTGTGTTATGCAAATGTTTTCCATTGCATTTTATTACTGGACTTAGCATTATTTCCGTAAAGTAATTTACATTTAAGTAGGTATATAAAATGAACTTTGAACAGAGAAGTATTAAAATAATGGCAGAGGGCATTGTGGGGGTAAGGGGCTGTGGCTGGGGTGGGAGTGGGGCGGCCTTGGCCGTGAGCTCGCGCTCGATATAGCGCGCCCCGACCGCCGGCTCCCCCTCACACCATACACCGCGCTCTGAATTTCTGATGTTCCGACTATTTCAGTCATATTGATAGCATACATAAATGAAGGCAATATACGAGTACATAGCTATTTCCAGAAGACATCATACGCATACTAAGAATCAGTTAAAAACCATTTATTATAAAGTTACATTTAATAAAATATGTCACGTCCCGGTAGATAGTCGGAGCTCGATACATCGAGAGATGTAGTTCCATGACAAATTAATGTCTAAAATGGTCCAAAGTGGTTGTAAAATTACAGTTGTAACGCGTTCCAATGAACATTCACAATTGAAGGCGTTACTAAACCTGAGGGTCAATAAATTCGTAATAAGGACTAGGTCTCGTCTAGATATCAGTCCATTAATATTTGTATTAATTAAACAGCATACAAGAATAGTATAAATTAAAATCAGTTTTGATAAGGTATTGTTCACACTCGGCCGAGCCACAATTATGGTCACTTGTTAAATTCGATACACCTCATGAATATAAAAAGCCATTCGACTATAATTAATAAGCAGACGGCGTAGCTGGAGCGGACCAGAATAAGACACCAAGGTCAAACAGCGGAGTGATATCATTTATGGCTTGTCCCTGAACCCAGGCGGCGCGAGCGGCTGACGCACGACACCACTAACATCGACCCTGAACTCGCAATATAAAAATAATGCTTTTGCACAATGTCAGGCGACGGACGCCTACGTTTCTTTCATAACCGCTCTGAGGCTTGATATTTTTATAATCTATTATTTTGCGATATAGATTTAACAACTTAGGAACTTAGGTTTTTGTGTCTTAACCTTTTAGTTTTTAACTTTTACTTAACTCCTATATTAGATTCGAATATTTTAGGGTAAATTAAATTCAAGACTTTAATAATTTGTTTATTAACACTAAACAATACATTACTTATTTAGCTTTCTTCCTCATACCCTTCTTTTTCGGAGGTGCCTTTTTATTAGCAGCGCCTTTCTTTCCCCGACCTTTAGTTTTCTCTTTGTTCTTTTGTGCGCGTAAATCTTTCTTCATGCGAGGATCCACCACCTTGTAGTGTCCCTTGACGCCGGCCGGCCGCTTCACGCGCTTTGCAGTCGTATGTTTCTTAGCGACCACGTAAGTTACTTTCTTTTTAGGATCCGTTTTCGCCTTTCTATACAATTGCTTAATCTGTTGAGCTTTTTCACGTTCCGACATATCTGCGTTCTCCATCACTGCTTCCACCTTCTTCTTTGCGCGTTCCATCTTCTTTATCATACGCTTCTTCTTCCTAGCTTTAGCTTCGACCACCTTCTTTATCGGCCGCACATTGATATCCTCCATTCTATTCTTGTATTCTTCTACATATTGCTATAAAGAATATTAAAATAGAATGTAAAAAAAATGTTTAAAAATGTATTTGTTATTGGGAAACTATTTTTAGTCTCATCATGTAACTCTTATTTTAATTATAAACAGAATTGGGATCATAAACATAAAAGAACAAGTTAGGTCCCGGAGGCAGAGCTGCAGTTTTTTGTAAAAACAGTTTTGGCAAACTTACCTCAGGAACAACAACATCCTTACGCATATGTTTCTTCTCGTCCTCCGCGAACCAATCTGGTAAGTTCTTATCATTGAAGGCGTATCTGTTCCACGCATCATCAATTAAGTCGCGTTTAAATTTCTTCGATGTAGCCATCATTGTGCCTAAAGCCAACGTCTCCGCGTCCATCTTCAATGTTTTCTTCAATCTTTTTAATTCTGTAATTTGCAATGTCGATAAGGAAAATCAGATATTTTAAAGTAAAAAAAAATTGAGTCGTAAAACAGAAAAAAAAAACAATACAGGCGAATTGAAAACCTCCTGCTTTTTTTAAAGTTCGTTAAAAACGTACACATTTCAGATAGGTTGAATTCTGTATTTTGAAAATTATAAAACTATTTTTTTTTTAATTGTCAAAACTTCTATAACTAATTATAATTACTACTAAAGTCTACTTAAGTAAATCGTAGCGCGAATTTATACATTTCAAAAGATATCATAAACAATTTACCAGGATCTTGTGTAACAACTTCAAATCCATCTTTTTTAGTTGTTTTCCCCGTTGTCCCCGCCGGGACCATATTGTCCTCAACATCATAATCACTGTCCGAATCACTTTCTGAGCTCTCAGACTTCTCTGATTTACGTTTCAAGCCTTTTCCTACAGACATTTTTTCTTCAGGCACCTTTTTACCTATAAATAAAAAAATTAAAGCCATAAAAATTAGACCTACAATCCACTTTCGGGGTGTAATGAGAGAAATGTTGTTTTTTTTCTATAAAAAGTAATTTCGATTTTTTAATATATTTACCCTTCTGTCTGTACGTCTCAGCTAATTTGTCCAAATCAATCCCCTCATCTTCATCCTCATCAATATCTTTGAAGCTATCTTTCTGAAACCATAGATCTGCTTTCATAGACCTTCTCGATACTGGATCTGTATTATCCAGGTCTGTTAGTAGAGGATTATTCTTCGGTATAGTCGGCGTCCTTTCAACTTTACTATTCCTTATTGTATTTAATTTTGTTAGTTTGTCGATTTTCTTTTTTTCATTATCAGAATCGGAGAAGGCTGAGAAAAATGATAAAAAAATTAGTCTTCCTTTTAGTTGACTCAACAAATACCATTTTGATTTTATGGTTTTCTGAATCCTTTGCATACAAGGTCATGGTCATAAAGGTTGGTTGCGTCGCCAATAAACAGTTGATATTGCGTAACCCACTTAGAAAATAAAATAAAAGGCTATGAACATTTAATATTATCGAAATATATTAAAGAAATTACCTAAAGATTCTTTTTCTTTTTCATCTTCCGATTCACTCTCCATTTCTAAATCACTATCAGAATCTTTATAATAAAGTCCTGAGGAGTCTAATTTAGTTTCTTCAACATCATATTTCATATATTTAGGTTTAGACTTGAGTTCATTATCTGAATCATCGCTACCTTCAGCCACTATGTCAGGTTGTTGGTCAACTAGTTGTTCTAATTCCTTTTACCAAAAGAAACATGTATTTTAACAAGTGGTAAATTAAACAAAATAGTAATTTCCTGTTTGAAACTTTTGAAAAAAGAATAAATTAAATGAAACATCAATTTAAAATTTGGTTAATTACAAATAAATATTCCATAGTATTCTTAATTCAAGTTCTTAACAGTACTATTGAATAAAATTCAATTTTTGTCTACTTATTACTGTTTTAGGAATAAAAAAGCATTTAAGATTACTATGCAATTAAAACTAGAATTATAAAATACCTTAGCATTTTTAATATCTGACAGCTTAAACATATCATTGCTCTCCAAAATAGGTCCTCCGTCACCTTTCAATACCATTTTAAGGTTCATTTTCTCTGCCAACTTTTGTCTTTGTTTATTTAGTTGTTTCCTCTTTCGTTTCTGCAGACGTCTCTCTTCATCCTGTAATTGTGACTTATGTTATATTACCAAATATATTTCTCATCATTAATATGACATAAAAGAGGAGAATAAAGTAAAGTCTAGATATAATAAAATTTCTAGACATAACAATATGTTGCTACAACTTATATTACACATTCAACAATTAAGCCCCCAATTTTTGTGGTTAGATTCCATTATTGTAACTTTTGTAACCTCCTCCTGTAGGAACTGTCTATCCCCTAAAAAACCTCAAACCTGTAATTCTGCAATTTCTGTATCAACATCTTTATCTTCTTCGGATTCTTCTTTATCTGCTGCCTTATCCTCTTTGGTATCACCTGGAGTTACTTCCTGAAAACATTAAAAATGTAAATTCAATTGTCTTTAGTGGGCAAATAAATATAATAAATATTTTATTTTATTTGTACCTCAGATGAAACCTCCTTTTTCAATTCTTTCATTTGCTTTATCCAACTCAACAGAGATTTCAAATCTTTTCTGCCAAGTACTTTGATGTCTTTACAACATTCTTTTATCTCTGATGTTGTTTTTGGATGGCTTAATATTGCTTTATCATTAATGACAATCTGGAAGTAAATATTTAATAAGTAATTATAAAAAGCTTTAACACTAAAACATAATAAACTTTGACATGAAATGTAACATAGCTTACTTCAGAACAGCCTTGCAAGAGATCAATTGGATCTTCATGGGTAAGAAACTCAGAGAGTGCCACTTTATGATGGGTTGTGTAATCATTTTCTTTATATCCCTCAGCCTTTGCTTTCTTTTGTTTCTCAGGGTGCATAATATTTAAGTGCTGTTTCTTTACAATTTCCAAATCCTCAAACACACTCTTAGGATCGAGAAATTTTGGATCTATACTGTCTGGTGCTATGTATCCTTGACAAACAACGAAGATTTCAGATGACTCATTTCGCGATGCCTGCGGCTTGGTCGCATGAACTTTTTTGAAAAATTGCTTAAACACCCACAAAAGAGCATGATAATCTTTTGATCGGAACACCTTGGTAATAAACCATCCTCCTTCTCTAAGAAAATTTGTTGTTAATTTCAAAGCGCTGAGTGTCAGACTAGCTTGCTGATACGCATCGTGTATCCAGTTGAGACCAACATTTGGTGCACCATCATGCAATACAACGTCGGCTTTCCAGGTTTTGATTTCTTTTTTTATAGCTGTTTTACATTTCTCTGTAGTGATGTCCTCTGTTATAGCTATACATCCGGGAACGGGCTTGATAGGAAATAAATCGACGCCTATCACGATACTGGACACTGGCATATTTTGATGAGCCACTTGCATCCAGCCACCAGGCGCGGCACACAAGTCGATACATACTCGTGATTTTTGTAGAAACCCAAATTTTCTATTTAGTTGGATTAATTTGAATGCCGCACGGGACCGAAAACCTGTAAGAATGTTGATTTATGTGTGAACAAGTATAAAATAAATTACAAACTGTTAAAATTATCACTAAAAATACCTGTTTCTTTTGCAAGTTGATAATATTTATCTTTTCGCTGCTTTCCAATTTTTGTCTTTTTACCCATTTTGTTTTAAAACTATTTTACTAATAAATAAACAAACTAAGCCAACACATGATTATCCACGAGAGAAGTAAAATTAGAGGTTATGAAATAATGTTGCCATTTAGTAATATTGTCATTTTCAAAATATCTTCAGATGTCGTAAAATGTAGCTATCGCAATAACGATTACTAATATTACAAAATTGGTTTTAACTGTTGTTAATGTTTTTACCATGTATTTGATTTAATTTTAACCACGAAAAATATAATCCGTGGCTAAATTATTTTAGCATGGCAAAAAGACAAGATCTTGCTTGACTTTTCCTTGTGTTGCTAGGTTATAACTTTTAATAATGACGTGTGTGACTATGTATGGACGACTAGGACAAATCGATACTGTTGAATCGATTTTAAATATTTGCGCTTATTTGAAAATTATTTTTTTATACTTAGTATGAAAAAACAGCAGTAGGGAAGATTTAGATAGAACATGTAAAACGGACAGAGTTATTAATTGATTGATAATATTTTATTTGGAAATAAAATTAGTCTTTTGTGTCTTTGAAAATCGATTTATTTTCATATCGATCAAAGTGTCAATATCCCTACTCGGATTATAAATCGAAATCTATTTTTAACAACTCATGACGCTCCGCTATTCGTTACACCACCATCACAGAACAAAATACGAAACCACCGAACAGAACCATTTGTGAATTTGTTATTGCATCAGCTGGCTTTTAACCGTGATTTTAGCACTCGTGTATTGTTTTAACGTAACATTTGTGGTAAATACATAAAAATTAACAGTTATTTTGTCGATTACAAGAAAGAACAAAAGTGGTCAAGGCATTTTTCCTGACAAATAGAAATTATGGCTCCGACTATCGAAACATTTATCAATAGCTTCCAAAATCGTCTGTGAGTATAAAATTTCATTGTATTTGAAACAAATCATTATCGTTTTTTTTGGTTAGCCTGTCAGTTAACGTTCCACGTATTTCTAGAAAGTTCATATTAACACAAATTATTGTTGTAAATTATGTGACTCATCAATATGCAACAAATACAAGCAAAATACGTCTTTATTACCATAGAATAAAAGATGATTGTCATAAATCTGCAGCTTATAAAAACATATGTTGCCTTTAATGTTTTATGTAAATAAACGAGAAATATATTATTAAAGCAATATTTATCCTAAGGTCTTAAAATTCAGTTGAGATAATAATACTATATAAACACTTATACTTATGTACTAAGAGTAAATATAAATAAAACTTGAAATATTACAGGGAACCTCCAGTACGACAACATCTGAAAAATGTCTATGCTACGCTCATGATGACATGTGTGTCGGCCACAGCAGGAGTATTTGTTGACATGTACACAAGCTTCCAGGCCGGCTTCCTCTCTACTATTGTGGGAGTTGGTCTCATGTTAATGCTGATTGCTACTCCAGACAATGGAAAGAATACCAAGCTGCGTCTTGGCTACTTGCTAGGATTCGGCTTAACATCTGGTAAGTATAAGCAGTTGTCAGAATGAGTATGATGCAATGATGATTCTTAATTATTTCAAGTTTCAAAGGCACAATGATTCACCATAATTGACAGTCCTTTTGTGGATTTTATTGAATTATTTATATGCCTATTTGTATACTAATTAAATTTTTAGGTATTGGTTTGGGCCCATTGCTGGAGTATGTGAGCGTTATTGACCCATCAATAATAGTGACCGCCTTGATGGGCACATCGCTGGTGTTTGTCTGCTTCTCCATTGCATCAATGCTGGCGGAGCGCGGCAGCTGGCTGTTCCTTGGAGGCACTCTGATGACACTCTTGACTTCCATGTCTCTCATGTCACTGGCTAACATCTTCATGCAATCTTCCTTCTTGTACCAAGTGAGTTTAATTTTTTCATTGATCAATTTTTTTGATAAATAATTTTAAAAATATTTTTATACTATGTTAGTGGTTATTTTAGTAGAGACAGAAAATTTTAACATAGTAATTTAAATCTATCATAGGCATATGACTTTATTATGATTTACAAACCACTGTTTTGTCGTTTAGTTGTAAATATAACTAGAAATGTTATAATTATATTCCTCATAATTTTACATTGTATTTTTTTTAAAAAGACATGATAGTTATTATAAAATGTGTGTTCAGTCCCACCTGTACCTGGGCCTGATGCTGATGTGTGGCTTCGTGCTGTTTGACACACAACTGATCATTGAGAAGCGCCGCATGGGCAGTAAGGACTTCGTGCAGCATGCTCTCGAGCTCTTCATTGATTTCATCGGAATATTCAGAAGACTGGTTATTATCTTGACACAAAAGGTAACATCTATCTTATAATTATAAATTCTTTATATAGATGTAGAATTTAGTCCGGAAGAACACATAAGCGACTTCCAATATTTTTTTAGTACCGCGCAGACCGAGTCGCGTGCTATAGCTAGTTAAATAATATGTTTCTTTATTTGAAATTTTTAATTATATGAATTGGAAAATTCTTCTTAATTTTATATGACCTTTTTTAAATAGGTAATTGTATTAAAAGTAAATTATACTAAAATCAAGATCCAAGTTTTAAAATGTAATGGAAAGTATGTTCTTTTAAGATCTTTGAGTATTAAATATTTAAACAGCAGGCCAAACAGGTATTACATTATTGTTTGTTAAGGAATTAATGTTGAAGTAACCAAGGTTAATATTAATTTGCATACAAAGCGTTCATTCTGTCTATTGCTTTTTATGTTAACACATTCATACAGTTATCACTCGGAAAAATTCGGTTTTTTCAGTTAGGCCGATTGATTCTATGTATTAGATTTAGGTCTACCTAAAGAGAAAAAAAACTCATTGGCCCACAACACTTGAAAATTTAAACGTTTGAAAATGTTTAGCTTTTTACTAAATTACATTGTGTTTATTTCAGGAAGAACAAAATCGTCGCCGCAAACGTGACTAAATATCTCAATAAACAGCAATTAAAAAAAAAAAACAAAATATATTTGTATAATATACTACATATGATTATAGAGGGAATACTTTGTAGTGGGTATTCATTAATTTCTTTGTTTAGGTACATTTGTTGAAAATTTATTAAGTTTCTTATAAATAAACTATAACTGATAATAACTATCGTGTCTTTTATTTATACACCTTTTTATACTTTGTCAAGTGTTATCATTTGAGTCTTCAATATTCATGAAAGATTAAAATTCTTTCTAAATTGGGTTTTGTTACTCAAAGTGACTTAATGGTCCTTTAGTGTAGAATTAGTAAAAATAATCCGTACTAAGTATCTGTTCAAAAAACAATTCAGTGATTGGCTAAAATCGTTTAATTGGAGCAGTTAGAAACTGCTCTTAGGACCCGTAGTCAACAACTCAACAGACCAAGCCTCAAGCTTCTAATATGCCTCACTTTCATATTAAGATTTAAAAAAAACGTAACTCGTATATTATTTATGCCGATTGCGTTAGAATGATAACAATTGTTATCTGAACAATAAGATAAAAGGTATTTGAAGTATTATCATAGCTTTGTAATCGTAATAATAATATTATAGTTGGAATTCATATAAAAAACGCTACGATCACTTTAGATTCCCACTTATCACGTGATATAAACTTAAACGCGATCACGTGATTGTAGCTAAAGGGATGGGGAACTTTATTAGGCATTAAATTTAACAATATTTATTAAAGCTCACATTTACTTTTATTTGATATATTTTTATAACTTCGATTAAGACAGGAAAATTTACCACCTACGTAGAATCTGTTGTAAAATGCGCGCGCAACTTAGTCGTACATCGCACAAACATTTCATTATTCCAGGTCACATAACAACAACCTACACATTTCCAATCAAATGGATAAATGTTGTAATTCAGGTGAAACACAGAGACCCCAACGAAGAATTCATGGATTACAACTTCCCCTAAACTATCAGCAAATAATTGCTTGGGTTGTTTTTATAATCAGTACTCTTATCAATTTCGTAATTCTTGTGCAAATACAATTTAATGATCTCAAGGTGATATCGCTGCTTATTTTTGCTACTTTATATGTACTGTTTATATTTTCTTATATATTGGCGATATTCCTTGACCCCGCCGAAAAGGATCTCAGAAAACGTGAATTAAATGATGTACCAGAGTTCGATCGTTCGATACATGCCCATGTAATCGAGAATGGAAGATGTCACCTTTGCAACATTCACACGAGCAATAAAAAAACGAAACATTGCGGTATTTGTAACAAATGTGTGTTTAATTTCGATCATCATTGTCATTGGATGAACAGCTGCATCGGTCAGAGGAACTATAGAGCGTTTATTGTATGTGTCATCACCATCACTGTAGCAGCCTTATTGACCGCGGCTTTATGTTTGACCGATATCACTTTATTCTTTACATATCCTAGATTATTGAGCAGCGAAGCGCAAAGCTATATAAATTGCACAATATATAAGGAAGCAAATATGACATTTTGTACCAACTCAATTCTGTTCCTAACTTTTTTGGCAATCCACCTAACAGGTTCTGTGGGATTAGCATGTCCTTTATTGCATTTACTTTTCTTTCATATTTACATATCACTTTTGGGAGTGTCGACGTATGAATATATTATGACGAGTGATAAAGTAAAATACCATCGTGTACAATATTGTAATACTTCAATAACCAAAAGATCTTATATAGTATCCAAAGAAAGTGGTCAAAACGTAGATAGTGGCTCTACAAAAACTATTTACAACGAGAAAAACAGAGCTCCACCAAACAGTTTGCAAGAAAATGATAGCAGTGTAGCGAATTTGATAAATATTTTAATAAATGAAGAAATAAACAGAGCTAGAAAGTATTTAATGTTTGATAAGAACAAAGTACATCCACAGCAAGAAACAGCATAAGGTTAACTTTGCGTTAATGTATGATTTCGTCACGCTTTGTTACGACTGAGTTAGTTATTAAAAATATATATTAAGTGAATAAAAATGTTTATAAATTAATAGAATCGATGCCTTATTTTTAATTTTATTATTTATCTCACTTTTATTTCACTGACATATTTAAACGTTTTAAGTTTCGGAAAAAAAACGACCTTGAAATTTGAAAAAATGTACTCATGTTTTCAAATTTCAAGGGAAAAGTATAGCTAAAAAAAATCCTGTTGTAATTACCACATGGAATTGGGCAATAATAAACTGTTTAAAAACAATAAATTTAATTTAATAAAATTTTATACACTACTATGTACATTGTATCTCTTCATTTTCTTTCACCTTCTCTCGTTTATACATACGAAAATCGTGTCCAACGCAAAAGCAGTCCTCGTCATAACATTTATTTCTGCAACACTTTTTGCACAATTGATATGTACATTTTATACCCTAGAAATAAGGATAGTATGAACCAGAGAAATTATTCAACATTTGTAATATGAACACTAATATATTAAAAATCTAATATATTATAATTATTGCATACTTACACAAGGATTGGGGCAAACTTCATTAGTACATATATCACGGTTTCTATTTATTTCGGGCTTCGTAGGTCTTCTCAAGTATCGTCGTAATTTCTTCATTTTCTTTCTAGAAATAGGATTACCATCAGGGTCCTCGGTTATTCTTTTTGCATTTTCCTTAAACATGAAATTGAGATTAACTTTTAAAATCATTTTTCATACTGACAGGTTACTTCCAAGAAAAATCTTTTTATAGTAATAGATACCTGTTTACATAATTCCATTTTCTGTGTGTGCTCCTCCGGTGAAATTCTTATATAAGGTTGGCATATCCAAGGAGGTAGTATTAAATCAAAGCCACATCTTATATAATCATCCTGAAATTGTATTCTACCTTCATGGAATGGTAAATATTTTTGTCTTATTCTTACACATACTTGTTTAAAGTCATTCAAATTTTGCGCTGTAGCTAGAAGCTCTCTAACCTTATTGTTACTTTCTAAAGTAAATCTAAAACATTTACATTTATCAATTGTCGTAATTTCCTATCACCTACAAATATAAGCTAATGATTTAACTATTTTTTTATTCTTTCAATATTTTCCAGGTACAAAGTTGTCTTAAGAACAATTAATTAATTTAAACGTAATTAATTATACATACATTTTATGAAATATTTTAAATAAATGGCCTCTCATAAATGATGAAGGACATGGATATTTTTCAACTAAATCAAGATATTCCATGGCAATTTCCCAAGTAACTGGATTGATTCCTTCAAAGAGAGCCGGGTTAGTCAATATACCTTCTGCACTCATGACACCATCCACTCCGGTGAAATTTATACATCTATAAACATCTTCTAAGCATTGTATGTTGCCATTTGCAAACATTGGTATTGATACAGCTTTTCTGAAAACAAAAATAAAATTACTTAGTCAAATTGCTTCATTGTGGTGGTTATTTGAAAACATTTTACCTTTATATTTGCAATTTTCACTTATAGTTTTGTAACAAACCTTACTGCCTTTATGTGTTCCCAACTGGCGATTCCTGTAAGGGGACCTTTCTGTTCTCTTGTTCTGCCATGTACTGTCAATAATTTACAACCAGCATTTTGCAACATTAATGCATATTCAATTGATTTGTCTACACTGTCAAAAACTCGTACTTTGCATGTAATGGGCACAGCAACAGCCTGAGACATTGCGGTAACTAAAACAATTAAACTTTTCATTAAAAGATTAAGCTATAAACTTGCATTTTGAATATATTTAAATAATTACCTATTCTTTGTAATAATGACCAGTCGTCTTGGAGAAAAGCACCATATCTACCCCTCTTGGCTATAGATTGAGGGCATCCTAGATTAACATCTATGGCATCACAATCCTTTTCAACAAGTTTGGCAGCAGCAGCCATTATATCCGGATCATTGCCACAAAACTATTATTGAGAAATAAATAATCAATGTCTTAGTAAGTCTACATATCTATAAATACCAAAATTATGGTATAATTAGTTACCTGAACGATTAATGGGCGATCATTCGAAGAAGTGGTAAAATATTCTTTCCTGTATTTAGAATCCTTAGTAAAAATGTTACTATGAAGCATAGGGGTGTAACATAATTGTGCTGCGTGGTTCCTGCATAATAATCTCCAGGCTAGTTCACTAGCATCAACCATAGGGGCCACTACAAATTGTGGTCTTCCAAGGTTATCATACCAGTCAGATGCCATAACTATAAATTAACTAACACTATAATGTTTGTACTTTACAAGTTGTGCTTTAACAAAGAAAATGTATGTTTTATTTTTATATATTTCAATATGAATTGTAATAGTATAAATAACCTCACTTATTTTTCTAACATGTTATTTACGTTCTGTCACTGTCATATTAGAAATTTTTCAAAGAGCAGTAAATGTAGATTAATAAATATTTTTATTAATAAATTGCCGCCAATTTTATCTATACTGAACTGTCAACTCAAACTGACAATGACATTTACGGCACCGGTGAACGAAAATAACGTGAAGAAAAGTTTATTAATATTGAAAAAGCTGGAATATTTTATATAGGTTCAAATAAAAAGGAATAATGCTAAGATTTACACTAAATTCTTTATATTAAAATTAAATCTTAATTGTGATGGAACATGAAAAACTACAACAGGTTCAAAAATCATTGTAAAATATAGAAAAATAAGTTTTTCTATATTCAGTAGTCACCGTATCAATTATTTAATTAAAGTTTTATACGTGGTTAATTGTAATAATCCCCAAAAATGGCGCAGGATCTTATGGTATGTTGATATTTAATATTGAATGTATAAAAAGGTTCCAAACACTTGTTAAGATAACATTTAATTTCAGAGTCAGTTTTATGGTTGTTTCAATCTATCTCTACATGAAAGGATAATGGAGTTGAGTAGAATCATAGATGTAGCGAGTCCTAGCAAAGATTTACAAACGTTATTCCCTCAACTTGTTAACAACATATTTGCATCTTCACTTAACAATGGTTGGGGTTTGAATTCTGTTACATGTGATGGAAACAGGAATTTATTTGAAATTCTTATCAGTTTCTTGGAGCCTCAGGGGCCTATGTTTCAACTGTGTTATAAATTGTTATCAGACCCACAATTAAAGTATAATTTGCCACTAAATATTTTACCGGTAAGCATATTTTTTGAAAATTTCTTCTTATTTTCTTATTTACTTTTTATATCTTAACTTTTTTCTAAATCCTTTTCAGCTAGACTTACAAGTGACATTAGAAAGAGGCCGTTGTCCACAGTTTTATGCTGATTTGTTGACTGTGGATCCTCAGACAATGAAATTAAATGTTGTTGGATTGTCACTTAGTATCCTTTTTATTTAAGAATTACAAAAAGAAACAAAAATTCATATTTAAAATGTATTATATTAGTTTGTATTTATATTCACATTTTATTTCATCATTCAAATCAAACATTGTAAAAGTAATGTCTGTAAATTAAAAAACCTAGAAAGCAACAAGGGTTATATTTGAGTTCCCACTTGAACCTAATAATTTCCTTAATTTGATTATCAGACCCATTTGATTATTACATATTTAATTTTGCTTTATATTTAATAAGTAATAATCATAATAAAACATCATGGGAGAATTGGAACAGTGTTTACTTTGCTCTGGCATGTGACTATCTGACACATTTCTTGCCGACGGATCCCAATGTGCCCGTGTTGCCGCATATACCACATTACACAGGCAAGGTGCCAATGGTGGCCCCACTTCAGACTGCAAACAGGTTAAAAATCTTCAATTCCTTCTTTCCCTAAGACTTCATTAAACTGATATCATGTAATAAACGGCCTTACGGTGAAGCATGATGTCTATTTTTTGCGCAAACTCGGTCTAATGAAGCCATAGGGTATTTAATTTCTATTCATATAATTCATCAGCTCTGGATAAAATCCAGATTATACTGATGTATTTTGCTTAACCAAAGAAATTATTTTTCGTACACTACCTTGCTGGATTTTTAACTTTCTTAATGTATAAATTTGGTTAATTATTTTTCACATTACCCAAACTCTTTTTTCCTATAACACCTCATACCAAATTTAAAATATATTTTTACTAGTGTTGTATGTTTTCAGACCACTAGGTTCACCATCATTACTTCTTATACCAGACTTGTCAGGTATCAGCAACCAGCACACATCCTCGCAGACACAATCCAGGAATGAGGTGTGGCGCTCGGAGACTGTTTTACAAGTTTTTATTGATATTTGGATGAGTATCGAACAATATAGTAATGGAAGTATTGATGTAAGTCATACAAATATATACCTTATAGTACTACCTTTTGCTCGCGACTTTGTCCGCGTTGAATGAAAAAAAAATAGTATGTAACCTGGGGGCAAATGTAGTTTCAGTAAAAGAGGTTTTCAAATGGTTCAGTAGTTTTAGAGCCTAATCAATGTAAAAAAAATATATTTTTTTCTTTTTAATATTATATGAGATACAGATATACATTTACATCATATTTAATTTATTCAACTTTGTGTTATTAAAATTGTTTCAGAATTTCCAACAAAACTATCCAGTTCTCACTTCTAGTCCGGAAAGAGTGAGAACTGTTCGCGTTCTCGTGAAACATATACATTCATTTTCTGCTAAATATCTCTCGGATTTGGCGACAAGGTCGTCCGCGTTAAGAAAATACGCGCGACAAATGATGTGTGCGAGAGCTTACCATTATGTGAAACATTTAGTAACAACATGGCCTTTAGATGCATCATTTAGATTGGTTATTGAATTATGGTTGAGTTTAATTCAACCGTGGAGGTATATGGATAATGCTATCACTCAAGACAGGTAATTAATACATTTAAATTTAGGTAGATTTTAATAGAAATAAGAAATTTATTACTCATTTGCCTGATAGTGTCATTTATTCTCAATCTATTGCCTATTTATGTTCATATTTGTTTGGAAAAAATTTAGTGTTTAAATTGATACAAAAAATTGTGTTTAATAAGTCTGTCGGCCATTTTCAAATGCCAACCAAATATATAAGATCGTCCTACATGTTAAGTCCAAACTTAAACTCTAAATTCTGAGGCGATGGCGTTTAATTTTGACACCACTTAGATTTTAAGTGACGCTTAAATTTGAGTGGCGTTTAAACGGCCTTACAAAGTTACATTGGTTTGTTATAATTTCTCATTTATATTGATTTTTTCTATAAAAATTGTAGTAAAATTTATTATTTTAGGTTCCCCAGAGCACAATCTTTACAAGAGGAAGGTAACTCGAATACTCTAGATGCGAGCTACACGCAGTTCATAGCAGAGAATTTTCCAACATATACATGCATTTTACAAATGGTTTTACCAAGATTTATGAGACTTGATCTCACCACATACAAGAATGCTGTTATGCTGTTCCGTTTAGGGAAGGTAAATAATATAGACTAGCCGTTGGCGACGTAGTTCGCATGGAATTAAAACATATAGCCTATGTTACTCGAGGATAATGTAGCTTTCTAATGGTAAAAGAATTTTTGAAATTGGCCTAAAACTTCTTGAGTTATTTCAATACATACAAAAATTCAAAAATACATTTTTTTTATAATATTAATATAGTTTAATACATGAGAATATTGTATGCTTTAATTTTTTTAGGTATTTTCTCAACAACACTTAATACCAATTTTATGGAATTTAGAAAAAGCAATAATGGAAAATACTTCAAGTCTACAAAATAGTCCGGATAATAGTTACAATAATATTTCAATTGAACACAGGTATTTTATTTTTACTCTAATTACTGCATTTAAATAAAAAAAAACAGTTTTTAATGAGGGTACTTAACAGCAAAGTAGAAGTGTAAATTATAAAAAAATATTTTTTTAAAATGTATGTAATTTTAGATTGTTTTAGTTCATAAACCTAGGCTTCATTAGTCCGAGTTCGCGATTAAACCGGAGATTTTATTTCAGCGTAAGGCCGTTTTTTGTGTGACATCAGTCTAATGAAGCCCGAGGGTAATAAAAGTATAACTTTTGTTTTTCAGTTACATGTACAACGGCATTTCCTTAGGTAAATGGGTTGCCATCGCTAAACAATCAATTTCAGAATTAAATGTGACGGCTAATTTCGAATATAGTCCTATATGGTCTGAAAATAAGAAATCATATATGATGGAGTTTATAAAAAAAATTAATACAGCAAAATTAATTTCTGAGAAAAATGCTGAAGAATTCAATCAGAGAATAAATCAACAACAGCAAGGTATGACGGAAACTATTGAAGTGTTTGTTGTAGTTTTTGGTACAAAATTATGTTTAATACTGTTGCTAGCGACTTCCCCTCGAAATTTAAAAAATATAGCTTTTGTAACTTTTCATATGGTAAAATATTGACATCGGCCAAGTAGTGTTTTAGTTATTTCAATATTTACAAAAGTAGTTTTCTATTTATAATATAGATAAAATAGTAATATTGGTTTAGTGATGAAATTAATTTTTATCACAGCATATTCGTCACATATGCGTCAAGATCCAATAGCAGTGTTAGTGGTGAAGCCAAGCATACTGCCTCGTATGTAACACTCCGGAACAAAACATTTGGATATCGTGATATTTTGATATTTTTTCATGATATATTATAATTTGCAAAGATATATTATACTATAGATGGAACACTCGAAGCCTAAAAGTGAGGCACTTTCTTTGACCTCCGGAGGTCTCACGTAGGTAAATTTCCCCTAGTGTTGACCTTTACATTACATTTGCCGACATAAAAAGTCGATCGAATGTAACCTCTTTTCTCATAATTAAATTTTATTTTATAGTATTTACTAAAGTTTAATATGATAATTAAACGAGATATTTTTAAAACGCTAATTAAAAATTTATAACAACCATAAAACAAAAATAATCATTGTTAAAAATTGATTGGATTTAAATTAGTAAATAAAAATTTACTAATAATAATGTCTCACGTAAGTTTAAACAGTGAAGTGGATTTAAATTGTTTTAAATAAAATAATAATAATGGAAAACGTTAATTTACATTTTATGTGTAATGAATGTTTTAGTTTATTCTATTGTTTATTTTAAATGTTTATAAAAAGCACATTTTCCCAAACTTGGGAAAATGTTCATGATACTGGCAAGATTTTTTTTTTAATATTTTCTATCGCGGCACGCATTTTAACGTCAAATCACTATGGAGCGCTCCCTCTATGTATAATATCTCTTTGATAATTTGTTTAAATATTTATTAATTGATACTTTCAGGTTTTTGGGTGACCGTGAAGCACTGGCTGCTTATTATAAATAAGGATGAAGATGAATTACTATTCGATGAGATTAAGAAAGTTCCGGATTATCTTAATAATTGTATACATTATTTTTCTAATATTTTTGGGGTTAGTACAGTTGAATTTATGTTATTACAGTCGAACCAGCATGAACTAGAGTCCAAGGGACCACGATATTTATGTCACTTATAGAGGTTTATCTCTTATCCCAGTTTTTCGCATATGGAAGTAGCTTGACGGGACCATAGAATGACTCGCTTGCCCAGGTTTGACTGTATTTGAATTTTTCGGGTTGTTATATAATATTCATGTTTTCAGGTAAATGATAATATGTTACTATCATTAGAGACTGGTATAGAAGATGTTTCTCAGGAGGATGTTTCTTTCGATAATACATCAAACTTTGCACTCTCGATAACAAATAAGGTACAATAATTTCATAGACTAACTTTTACTTTCATAGACTAAGATTAACCATAGAGTAAAATCTCCAATGTTTTTTTTATTTCAGTTGAGAAGTAAGCCTACATCAATCAATTATATGGGAGATCCAGATTTGATGCCGATCACAAGTTATGAAAATACAATATTAGTGAGAATGTTCTATCAAATATCAACAAGGTTGAATGAAATAGTAAGTATTCATAGTTATAATTATTTTTGTACTAGCTGTTGCTCGCGACTTTATTCGCGCGGAATTAAAAAAAGCTGTTACTAGGGGATAATCTAGCTTTTTAATAGTAAAAGAATTTGTGAAAATGATCCAGTAATTTTTGAGTTATATCAATACATACAAAAATACAATTCTTACATCTTTATAATATTAGTATAAATTTTTAATACTTCAATTATGAATTTGTTCGTTTCAGTATGGAGAGGAGTTTAGTGCGTTCTGGAATCGCAATGATCTCTGCGGGTACATTGCTCGCGAGGTGCTGCAGGCGCCGCGCGAGGCGCAGTGGTAC
>QDHC01004645.1:80796-94260 GCA_013186455.1 Papilio dardanus tibullus | reverse complement strand
GACTTCGAAATGCCAATTTGTTTGGTCGTGTAGCAGTTCGTAAACCATTATTACGACCACAAAACAAAAAAAAAACGTCTGCAGTGGGCTTTAACTCATCGAAATTGGACAGAAGAACTTTAAAAAAGTCCTTTGGACCGATGAATCAAAGTTCGAAATATTTGGTTCGAAAAGAAGAGTTTTTGTACGGCGTAGTGCCGAAGAAAAGATGCTGCCAGACTGTTTAGTGCCAACAGTCAAACACGGTGGTGGCTCTATTATGGTCTGGGGATGTTTCTCTGCATATGGGACCGGAGATTTGGTTAAAATTAAAGGAATACTGAAAAAGGAGCAGTACAAAAAGATACTGGAGCGAAACGGCATTCCTTCCGGGCTACGTTTGATTGGAGATGGATTTAATTTCCAACAAGATAATGATCCTAAACACAGTTCTAAACTATGCAGGGGATATTTAGAGCATAAAGAGACGGAAGGAGTTTTAAAAAACATGTTGTGGCCCCCTCAGAGTCCAGATCTCAATCCGATAGAGCTTTTATGGGAGGAGCTAGACAGAAACGTCCGTAATCATTGTCAGACGTCAAAAAAAGACCTCTGGAGGACTTTACAAGAGAGCTGGAACAATATTTCACAAGAAACAATAGTAAAACTAATAGCCCGGCTACCAAGATTAGTCAAAAAAGTTATAAAAAGTAAGGGAGGATTTATCGATGAAAAGTTAGTTTAAATATATATTTTTTTTAATTAAGAATAGTAGCAATTATAGCAGTTTTTTCATATATAAATAATTATTTGTAAGTTCCCTATATAAAAAGGTAAATAAATAGTTTGTAGACAATGAATTTTTGGGAGTTTTATTCAATATTGTATTTTTTTCAAGGCGGTCTCAAACTTTTGGCCGGCAGAGTATATACAAGATTGAATAAAAAAACAGACTATGCAGAGTGACGAAACGACCCGAAGTTTATTATGCCCTCTGACAATAAAAGTCTCCACTCCACTTTACTTAATCCTTGACTTAAGGCTTGTTCGCATCAGGATAGTATTTTAGTCAAGTAATTACTAACTAAAAGTGTCAAAATGGGAACATCTTAGTAGAAGGGTGTGAACAAGGCTTCGGAGCCTCCTTTTCATTTTTCCACTCCTTAAAATTATAGTATCAGACCTGGCTCCGTATCCAATGAGACAGTCTCGCTCCATCTCGCCGAGGCGCAGGCCGCCGTCGCGCGAGCGCCCCTCCGTCGGCTGCCGCGTCAGCACCGCGCGCGGCCCGCGGGCGCGCGCGTGCATCTTGTCCTGCACCATGTGCTTCAACTTCTGGTAATAAACCTATATAAAGAGATATATACTTCAAATGATGGTCAGCTAACCATAGTTTGTTGTAGTAATACCAAATAATCCGATAACAAAGTGGCAACATTAGGACTTGAAACAAATATTCACCGGCCCCGAATAAATGTAAGCTTCTAAAGGCTCGCCTGTAATCCCCGAGTAAAATATATCTTTGCCATGATAATTGTAGCCGTGTTTTTCTAGTTCATTGCAGACATCTTTGACTTTAGATCCACCAAACGCTGTGCCTATACAAAAATAAATTGTATTTAGTAAGGATTTTTTGTGACAAACGGCAATCTATTACAAAAACGTTTATTACCATAATGAAATTTCCCTTCCATTAATCCTGCCTTCCCCGCCAGCAATTCTATAGTTTTACCGACTGTCATTCGAGACGGAAAGCCGTGCGGGTTCATTATCATATCTGGACATATCCCCCTGTCATTAAACGGCATATCTTCTTGTTGAACTATCAACCCAGTAACACCCTTTTGTCCGTGTCTAGAACTGAACTTATCGCCAATCTCTGGTATTCTTGTTTGTCGAAGTAATATTTTAATTAAAAATGCGTCCTCCGCGTTTGCGGACACCATAACTTTCTCGATGTACGACTCTACAGGACCTTTGTACGTTACAGGAACTTCTTTGTATTCGATTTGTTGGGGTTGTCCTTGCGCTATAGGATTCGTCGTAGCCGGGGGCATCTGTTTATTTATCAAGACCTGTCGATTCTCGACCATCTCTCCGGGAGCGGCGATCCCATCAGAATCAAGGATATCGTGTGCTTTTATAACTTTACCTGTTGTTGCATCTTTCGAAGGGCCTAATATTCTATCCGATGTCTGATTGCTGTATCTTTTCATAGTTGTTTTGGCACTTTTGTAGACGAGGCAGCGGCCGTAGCCGCGGTCTATGGAAGCTCTGTTTAGGATGAGAGCGTCCTCTATGTCGTAGCCGCTGTAGCTCATGACGGCCACGGTGGCGTTCTGACCGGCGGGCAACTTGTCGAAGTTTGTTAACTCTATAGTCTTTGTTTTCACCATTGGACACTGAGGATACACCAAATTGTACATCAACGTATCAATTCTATTCTTTTGGTTGTAGCCGATTGTACCTGCAAATGATGATATAAATTAATACAATTATAGAGTCAGTGTTCTGTGTACTACAAGTACTCACCCATAGCTTGTTTCCCCATAGCGCACTGGTAGGTATTCCTCGGGCTCTGGTTGTGGTGCGGGTAGGGCACGAGGCCGGCGCACACGCCCAACACTGTAAACGGCTCTATTTCAAGGTGCGTAGTGACGTACGGATCTATTTCCGCTTCCACTGTTGCTATGTGACTGTCGTTCTCTTCGTTCACATCCAAATATTCAATGAGACCATCATTCAGGAAATCTTGGAACTTTCTAATGCCTCTATTTAATTCATTGATATGAACTTGTTGGACGAGAGGATTGCCTCTTTCTACTATAATGTACGGACGACACAATCTGCCGCCATCGCTGCAGATGTAAACTGTTCTTTGGTTATGATTGGGATAAATAGACACGAAGGATGAAATGAGGCCGCGCCGTCTAAACATTCTGAATATCTTGATGAGTTTCTTGTATTGACGCGTAACACCCAAAATGTTTCCTGGAAAAATATTTAAAGATACATTTATGCTTTTATTCTCATTTTAGCTAGTCAAATTATTAACTACGACTTTACCATTAAGGAACACAATATAAACAGCGGGGTGGTTAATTTCCTCTCCTCCTAGCAGCCTGACATCTTCAACGCCGGCATTGCACGCTAGCCTTGAGATCGGTTCCTCGGAGCACTCGGTGGTAATGTGCGTCATTAACGCGAGATTCTTGACGAGTCCGCAGCCCTCGCCTTCCGGAGTATCAGAGGGGCAGAGCATGCCCCACTGCGAAGGCTGCAGAGACCTTGGTCCGGACACTTTCCTAGTCTTTTCGAACTGAGAGTTGACTCTGGTCATCATTCCCAAAGCAGATATATAGCTCAAACGACTGAGCACCTGTGTTACTCCGTGTCGTTCCATCTTAAATCTTTTTATAGTCCAATTTCCCTGTAATATAAAAATTATTCATCAAAACCTTGAAAAATATTATGATTAGCTTTAATTTCTCTTATTAAAACACTTACAGAGGATATCGCAGTAAACAAGCCATTAGCTATCAAATCCGGTCTCATGTGCTTAACAACATCGAACGGAGCCGCCTTTACTTTGGGAATGATTTTATCAGCTATAGATTTAAGTTCCCAATTGAATCTTTTGAAGAGATCTTCAAACATTAATGACAATAAAGAGCCGGCTAACTCCAGTCTCTTATTACCATAGTAATCGGGGTCATCTATAGCAGACTTGTTATTCTCTGCTTCAATAACTCTTTTCACCATTATAGCTAAATAAATAGCTTTTACATAGAAATTAAAGTTCTCGACTGTTACATGAGCAAGTATAGTGGTAGCGAGGAGATCTCTGGCTTCATCAACAGGAGTTCTTGCTTTAGCATTTGCGGTTGGAAACCTGTGAATATACTTTTACTTTACTTTTAAAAATAAAACAAAATAAACTGAATTTAATGAGGTCGAAATTTGTCACATAATTTTTTTTCACTCAATAAAAGCCGCGATAGTTGCTTTAATTCTTATTTAGTTTATTGTAAATAAGATGAAAAGAAAATACAACAGTGTAGTCATTCCAGTTATTTAAACTTCGCATCTCTAACTCACCTTTTCACCTTCAATTTACTCCCAATATATGCTAGAGCTTGATTTTGTGTGAATATCTTTAGATTATGACACTCCATAATGCAAGGTGACATCTTCTTTGCAATAGCATCATCGGAGCCTACCAGCTGCATTATTTCTTGATCAGTACAAATACCCATTGCCTTGAATGCAACTGCTATTGGAATATCCTACAACATGAAAACAATACTTGAATCACCTTTATTTTTTAATTTAATTTTAATTTCATAACATTACTAGCTGCTGTGCGCGACTTCGTCCGCGTTGAATTAAATAATAAAATAATAATAATAATAATAGCCTATGTTACTCGGGGATAATATAGCTTTCTAATTGTGAGAGAATTTTTGAAATCGGCCTAGTAGTTCTTGAGTTATTTCAATAAAAACAAAAATACAAAGTTTCTCTCTTTATAATATTAGTATAGATTAATATTAAGTTACTCAGGAATAAAGAAGCATTTTAAAGTTTTTTTTTAATCAGTTTAGTAGTTTTCGAGTTTATTAGAAACATACAAATTGTTCCTCTTTCTAATATTAAAATGTAACAAAGGCTTACATCAGAAAGTGCATTATGTCTCATCACATATTTTCCGTTCTTAACAATGACATTTGTCCTTGTCTTCTTCTCATGAGTAGAACTTGTCACTTGACATTGTATGGCTCCTTTGAACTCATCCACAATCATCCTGTTCTTCGATAACTGCTCTTGGATCAAAATTACTTTTTCTTGACCTAGAAATATTCATAATTAAAAAGCTCAACCCTTAAATGCATCTTGTTGCCAAATGTATACCAACCATGTTTCACATTAATTGGCGGTCGACTAAGTTTATAGAGTTATAAGAAGCGTCTCCGTAATTTTGTATTCATTGATATACAAGTGCTATTTCTTATAAAATATATATAGACTCTCAACTCTAATTAGGTAAGTTATTGGTATTTCATATTTAAGTTATAAATTTTGTTAGATGTGTATAAAAATAATTATAATAACATAACACTAACATAAAAGTGTATATTGCCAAATGTCTACATTATGCATTTGTTGCATATTATAAAAAACCATGCATTTAAGGGTTAATGAAATGGTATAAAAGTTTACAAAACTAGATAATTATATAATACCTCTAATGATAAAGTAACCACCGGGATCATGAGGACATTCATTAAGCTGAGCCAACTCAAAATCTGATTTATTTGTTAACACACAATTTGAAGACCTCAGCATTAATGGCATTCTATAAAAAATAAAATTTCTTAAGGTATTGAGAAATTTATATACAGTTCAACCTGGATAAACGTGCGTCCAAGGGACTGCTATATTAGTCTTGCTTATAGAGGTTCTATCAAATCAGGTGGTTCACTTATGAAAGTTGTCTGCCGGGACCAGAGAATGAATCTCGCTTATTAAGGTTTGATTAGTATATGGTTAGTTTTATTTCATGTTGAATAACAAATTTATTTAGGAAAAGATTTTTTCTAAAAGATTTTTGCTAAACTATTCATGTGATATACCTTCCAATTAGTTGTTTATTCTTAATCACCCTCTGATTGCCCCGTATGTACTCAATATCAACTGTAATCGGGGCAGAGTATGTCATATCTCTCAATCTACATTCATGTGGTGTTGCAGCCTTCGTTACATTAAAACCTTCTTCTAAATCCGGAGTCCCGACATACGCGTTCAAATATTTTATATAGAACAAGGGATCAGCGTCACAAAATACTTTTTCATTGGCCTGTACAATCTTTTTTATCTCAACATTGATGAAATAATTAAATGAATCAATGTGCTGTTTCACCAAGCCTTTCACTTGTAAAAATGAAGGAACCAGTTTCCACTTATCCTGCAAATTGTAAACATGCAATGAATACCATCGTTATTCTACTACTACCATGCCAATACTACCTAAGCAATAATATTGAAAAATTAAATACAACTAACCTCTAGCGCTTTTATCGGTTCTCGTAGCCCTTTAGTATTTTCCCATTCAACATTTTTTTTATTTACTTCAGCCATTTCTGCATTTATAATTCTAACATTACTGTGTGAAACAACGAAAAATTAACAAAATTGGACATCGTCAATCTAAATAAGCAAGGCTAAACATGCCGGCAAAGCAACATTATACAATTACAAATAAATATTTGTTATTTTATCTTTTTTGAACATGTGAAACTGAAACTGAAATTCAATGAAATCTGACAGCTGACACTGACAGATGACACCTAACATGATATGGAATCAAAGAATGCATTATGCATTACATGATAAAGTCGGACCAAACATATGTTACAACACATAACATATTTTTAAGTATAAAGTTTACAAATTTCCACTATAACTACAATAAAATACACTTTGAAAACTGGACTATAATAAAAAAGTTCATTATAGCATTTTTTATAAAATTATTAATGCCGTCATTACGCACAAGATATTAGTTTCATAGGTTTTCCGCAATATAGCCAGGAGTTTTATTTTACTGGGCAATCTTTACTAAGCAAACCACTCCATCAGTTACTTATTCTTTGATCTCCGTGTCATTGGATGGGTGAAAAAGTGAAAAATGTCTATCTATCTGTCAAATCTGTGTAGATAATTTCTCTCCGGTTTATTTTTATTTTATGATTAAGTCTAAGCTATTTTGTGATTATAACAAATTTGACGTTGATATGAGAGAGCTTTTAGATTTATTTATTTAATGTTATGCCGAAATCGGCATCAAATCTACTAAAATGGTGTATGAAACTGTACCTCGGACAGTTCGGATTATTTTATTAGGAGAGCCAGGAGTCGGTAAAACTTCGTTGATTCTGTCGTTGGTAACTGAAGAGTTTACAGAACATGTACCTCCAAAGGCAGAAGAGATCACTATACCCGCGGACGTAACCCCCGAACAGGTTCCCACGAACATTGTTGATGTCTGTCGTAAGTATTCAATTTTAATAAATCAGTGTTATGTCTGATAAGCAAAAAAAGTAACATTCTTTTTATTCCAGTCGCCGAACAATCTATTGAACAAGTGGCAGAAGAAATCGAAAAGGCCCATGTTATATGTATTGTATTTTCTGTTGATAAACAAGAAACACTTGATAAAATAGCTACATACTGGCTTCCATTTGTACGAGACAACTGTCCTGATGATTGTAGGAAACCTGTGATTTTGGTTGGAAATAAAATAGACCTCATTGATTATTCAGTGATAGATGTGAGTTCATTCAATATTCTTTATTAAAAATAAGTAAATGAAAGGAGTCAATGTTTAGTTTGAAATAAATAACATCTTTTGTACACTTAGAAAGAATTTTAACAATAAGTATTATATAGCTATTGTTTTAAAAAATGTTGATAACAAAATCTTGCATTTTCTTATAAGAAAATAAAATATTTTGTAGTATTTTTATAGATAGATCACATAAATAATAGTATAATTTTCTAATTTCTCATAGTTTTGTTGTGTCATAAATTGTTTTTACAAGTAAATTATATTTTCTAGAATATTTGGGACATTGCAGAAGAATACCCGGAAGTGGACAGATGTATAGAATGTTCAGCAAAAACATTAACAAATGTTTCAGAAATGTTTTACAATGCACAAAAAGCTGTTTTACATCCAATTGGACCTATATATTCTATTGAAGAACAAGAGGTATTACCTCATTATTTATGAAATAACATATACATAATTGTGGATAAATTAATATAAATATATCCTACTATTGCTCATGTCTCTGTCTATGCAGAATTAAATAATATAGCCTATGTTACTTAAGGGTAATGTAGCGTTCTAACGGTGAAAGAATTTTTGAAATTGACCCAGTAGTTTTTGTGTTATTTCCATATACATAAAAATTAAAAATTTCTTTCTTTATAATATTAGTATAGAGTATAGATTAATAAATATATGAACACATTATGACTGTATTATTCAACGTTTTTTGTTTTTCTAGTTAACTGAAAGGTGTAAAAAAGCATTATCGAGAATATTCAAAATTTGTGATTTGGACGGTGATGGATTACTGGATGATTATGAAATAACTGTATTTCAAAAGAAATGCTTCGATACTCCTCTACAATTGCAGGTTTGTGTAAAATTCTGCATTACATAAGTATAGCAGACTTATTGAATGTATTTGAATTTTTTGCCTAATTATCATTAGAAAAAAAATTGTTGCGGAAGTAATTTATTATGAAAAAAAGCATCTATCTTATGATTACATTATTAAGTCTTATATGTAAAATACGTTACGACTTAGGGACCTTCAAGAAGCGATTGTATCACCTCCTAAAAGGCCGACAACGCATCTGTGTGTCCTCTGGTGTTTCAGATGTCCATGGGCGTTGATGATCACCTCGGTGTTCCCGATGCTCGTTTGCCCCTTTTCTTATAAAAAAAAATATTTAGAAAGAATAATTTTTACAATGATGTATGTTTTTTTAAGGTTTTAGATGAAGTAAAATCTGTTATTGCACAAAATATAGCTGGTGGTATAGAAAATGATTGCATTACAATGAAAGGATTTATTTTCTTGCATTGCCTCTTCATACAACGAGGTAGAAATGAAACAACTTGGACAGTGTTGCGGAAATTCGGTTACGATGAGTGTTTAGAATTAACACATAGTTATCTGTACGCAAAGTAAGTTATCATTAATAACTAAAACAATATATAAAAAGAATTATAGTTTATTTCAACTAAAGATATGTGTAAATAAAAGTACACCTTTGACACTTCACTTTGTAAATTGCAAAATATTTTTTTTTATATTTGGGTTTAAACAAAAAAATTAGTCATCCATATATTACAATTTTACTTTAATTTATTTAGTTTTTTATAAGTATTTGAAAGAACAACCGCTACGACTTAGGGACCTTCAAGAAGCGAGCGTATCACCTCCTAATAGGCTGGTAACGCATCTGTGGTTCCTCCGGTATTGCAGATGTCCATATGCGTCGATGATCACCTCGGTGTTCCCGCTGCTCGTTTGCCCCCTTTTCTTATAAAAAAAAAAGAACAGTAATAATATTTGTTTGTAAAGTATAAAGGTACCAGTTGGATGCACCACGGAGCTGTCGTACAAGGGGCAGCAGTTCCTGACGCAGTTGTTTGAGAAGTACGATCGAGACAAGGATGGGATGCTGAACCCCGTGGAGCTGAAGAATGTGTTCTCCTGCTGTCCTCGTGTACCCTGGCACAATTTACGATACACAGTCCCTACCAGCGACAAGGTTATTTATTACTAGGTTTTGCCCGCAACTGTGGAGTTGGCTGACCCGCACAGGTGGCTGTGTGGTATTTAAAAAACTTATTAAGTAGGCTATCTGTTATTCCTGACTATGGTTCTTCATTGGTGCATCATCGAAATATGTTCTGCTGTGATGGAGATACTATCAAAAAACTATACATCCATACCTAAATTTTTTTTTTTTATTCACCTAAATAATACCTTGATCCCTAATATATTACCTAGGAATAAAAAACATGATGTTTACAAGATTCTTGCTTAAAAATTTGCATTGTAAATATGTACTAAGTTACATTTTTTTTTCAGGGCTATTTAACATTACAAGGTTGGATGTGTCGATGGACTCTAATGACTTTATTAGACTTGCAAAACACGAGCGCTTATTTAGCCTACCTCGGCTACAACTTCCTTGAAAATGAATCACAAAAAACTGCCATACATAGTAAGTATGATTATAAAATCGTATCTATGTATTAAGAATAAAATATAGTACAATAATTATTTTATATTTTTCTTTATTTCTCATTAAATCATCTACTTATTCTTCAAAGTTAGGCCATTTAGAATAAATGACATATTAAAAAAATCGGTTATATAACTATTATATCCTCATAACATACATGAGGCTAAAATATTTTATTTTAACCCTATGGCTTCATTAGACCTATGTCACGCAAAAAAACGCCCTTACGCCGAGGCAAAATCTCCCTTTTTTTGGCGAACTCGGTCTAATGTAGCCCTCGGGTAACCGAATCAGTCTCAGTTATCTTATTACAGATAACTATTTTTTTGGATGATAATGGGAGTATTTGTTGCCTTTCATCACATCGTCATCTTACTATATTTCCCAACAAAGGGCGCGGAGCCTACACCCTAAAGGGTGACTACGCCGTAGTCACCCACTAACCTTAAGGCTTCATTACACCGAGTTCGCGATAAAAACAGACTTAAGCCGAAGAAAAATCTCTGTTTTTATCGCGAACTCGGTCTAATGAAGCCGTAGGTTGAGGGTGACAGTGTGTGTACCGTACTGTGTGCAGTAACGCGCGACAAGAAGGTGGACGTGGCGAAGAGGCAGTCGAGCCGCAGCGTGTACCAGTGCCACGTGATCGGGCCGCGCGCCGCCGGCAAGACCGCCATCTGCAGGAGCTTCCTCGGCATCGCGCACAAGGTTGACAATGACAAATTATATTCACACTATTGATTAATAAATACTGTAATTATGAACCACTAGTTGTTGCTCGCGATTTTGTCCGCGTGGTATTAAAATATATGGCCCATGTTACTATGGATTAGTATCGCTTTCTAACAGGGAAATCAATTTCAAATCGGTCCAGTAGTTTTTAGTTATTTCAATACATACAAAGATACAATGTTTCACTCTTTATTAGTTTAGATTGAGGTAAGGTAAGGTTCGATCCATGATGGGCTCCATTTTTAGCAACTCCACGACTGGCGCGTATTTTGTGTGACTTCACAAATATCTTTGAATTTCTTCGCCGATATGTGCAGGTTGCATCGTGATGTTTTCCTTCACCTAAGAGCGGCGGTAAATATGTACATGTGAAAATTGAAAAATACATAGTTTAGATTAACAAACAATGTTGTTATTACTGTTCTGTGTTTGTTTGTGGGTAGAAGATAAAGGCGCACGCGGGCGGGGGCGGGGGCGGGGGCGAGCGCGGGGACGCGGGCGGCGCGGAGTGGTGCGCGGGCGCGGTGGCGGTGTACGGGCAGGAGAAGTACCTGGCGCTGCGCGAGATCCGCATCGCGCGCGCCTCCGACCCGCTGCAGCCGCACGAGGTCAACTGCGACGTGGCCTGCCTCGTCTACGACCTCGCCGCGCCGCGCTCCTTCGAATACATCGCCAGGATATACATCGTCAGTATACATACGTACATCTGCTAATCAGTTACACTGCGGCTTCATTAGACCGAGTTCGCGATAAAAATGGACTTTCGCTTAAGCAAAATGTCCGTTTTATTGCGAACTCGGTCTAATGCCGCCGTAGGGTTACTTATCAAATGATTGCATCGATTCTGGAATGTCATACATAAAATTTGCACTTAAAACGAGGATAAAAGGTCGGAAAAAACAATATAGTCTGCGTCTGCACGATTTAATTATTTGTCCCATACTGATATTTCAAGGTGTTCTTCTAGAAATACTTCGCGGAGAGTCACATCCCGGTGCTGGTGGTGGGCACGAAGGGTTCTGCGGCGGGCGCGCGCCAGGAGTACATCCTGCAGCCCGAGGTGTTCTGCGCCAAGTACCAGCTGCTGCCGCCGCAGATCTTCCACGTAGGAGAGAACGACCACGACATCTTCGTCAAGCTCGCCACCATGGCCGCCTTTCCGTAAGGATGACCCAGTTCAATATAAATAAAATCTTAATTGAAGGATTCGAACATTCCTATTTGTAAATTCTTCTTTCTTTGCTTATCTGTGTGATACGGCTTCATTAGACCGAGTTTGCGATAAAAACGGAGATTTTGCTTCGGCGTAAGGTCGTTTTTTTATGCGAACTCGGGCTAATGAAGCCCTACGGTTATAATCTTCGAATTAAACCAATCTATTGTATGGTTTTTATTTACTATATCCTTGTTATATGATATTACAACAATTTTATCAATTATTTTGGTCAGTCAATTTCAAGCTGCATGGATTTTGTTCAGCAAGCACAGGTTGGTAGACTTTATTTTGACAGTAAATAGTTTATGTAGTATTTTTTGCTTAAAATAAAATACTTAAAGAATCGAAATAATCTCAACAATCAACCATAATATTATTATGAAGACTTTCTTGTATAATCTATATTATATAGAGGAAAGATTTGTAATTTGTATGTATTCAAATAACTCAAAAACTACTGGTCCGATTTCAAAAATTCTATCGCCGTAAAAAAGCTATATTATTACCGAGTTAGGCTATATATTTAATTCCGCGTGGACGAAGTCGCGAGCAACAGCTAGTGCAATATAAAGTTGTGTTGCAGACACCTGAAGCAGTTCGCGCGGCTGGCGGGGCCGGGCGCGGGCTGGTGGCGCGCGGGCGTGGGCGTGGCGGCGGCCACCGTGCTGGGCCTGCTCCTCATCAGGATGCTCAGCTTCCACAGGCGATAGCTTGCCATCCTTGCGTACAACGTACTGCCTGCCTCATCTAGTATTCCCTTCTATATAAGTAGAATAAATACTGTTCTTTGTTAATAACACCTTATAATATTTATTTAACCAAAGAAATGGTATTCCACAAATAGATTTTATTTTCAATCTGTAAATAAAAATACATTGAGTTGTTCGAAGAGTTTTATTTTATTGCCTTTTTCATTTCCTTGTCCTGTTGTAATGGAAAATACACCTAAAGATACTGATAAAATTAATGAAGTTTCTTCAATTTTCATATTTTTTAAAATAATTTCTAATCTTCATCTCACTAATAAATACAGGGAACCCAAATAGTGTTGAACTATATTTTATTTGAAATAAAACAAACGGATATACATATTCACAAGTTTATTACACATAAGTTCAACTACTTTAAATGAACATAAAGAAAGAATGAGAACATAACGATTGTTTCATACTACCGATCCAAGAAACATGGTCAATTATATTTTATAATACATTTCTTCTTTTCTTAACGTCATTATTCTAATTTTGTGTAAATTGGATAGTCTAAGTTATTTCATTTTAATTAATCAGATATCTGTGATCTTTTTTCTTAGACTATAACTTGTAGATTAAACAGATGCAAAGAAAAATTAAAATAGTAAAAGTTAAACTCTATTTAATATTATTTGTGGATAACCAAATACATATATTTATAAATGGTACACAGTATGTACTAAACATTTACATGTTTCGATATAACAATCTTGTCATAATGAACTATGGAATATGTCGAGAGAATCCTACAACAATCAGTCAAACCATTGAAAACTTAATGTTAATCCTAATTAATCTTACTGCAGTATTAATACGGCCTCTGTCTGTCTCTGCCACTGAAACAAGAATATTTTCATTATAGAACTTTACATATAATTTACGAAACTATTTGGCAATTTTTTCTTCATAATGAAGATAGATTAGTATGTAAGTTACCCGCCGTCGCCGCGCATG
>QDHC01004645.1:31865-80737 GCA_013186455.1 Papilio dardanus tibullus | reverse complement strand
GGAACCCGCCGCCGCCGCCCCCTTTGCCTCCGCCCCAAGTGTTCTGCCGCTGAGCCAGGGACACTTTGATTGTAGCTCCATTGAAGTCTTTTCCATCGAACCACTGTATGGCGGAGGACGCGGCATTGCTGTCCTCGTAAGTCACCGTCGCCTCGCCTTTCGGCTGCCCGGTAGATTTGTCCTTGTACATCCACACTTTAGGTCTTTGCGTTTTTTTATCAGTCTGAAAAAAATAGATTTACTTGACGCTATGATTTTTTTAGTAGCTTTATTAGACATAATCATACAATAGGAAGATATATTTTACCTTAATAATACCGATCGCACCAAAGTGCTGACACAGTTCATCTTCAGTAGTGGAAGGGTTCATGCCCTGAATGAAGACGGTGTCTTCCTGCGTGATCATGTCACTCCCCCCCCGGTCTCCGCCGCCGAAGCCGCCTCCGTTGCCACCGCCTACACAAATATTCATTGTATTATTAAATAAATAGTGCATGCACATTTACATTACATATCGTCTACCCATTTTACTCTATTTGTTTTGCGCGTTTTAATTTATTTTTAACGATAATAGACGTATTTAAACTTTACGGAGCTAGTTTCATAATAGCTCAACCCAACATACATATTTACACCTCTTATTTCATTTATTACTAAGACCTTAAACCTTATGCCTTTACGAATCCTCCCTGTAAACCTAACTAAACGACTCTAGTCAAATGAATAACAATTTCATATCAACACTGCAAAAAGTTGCCAACGTTAAATTTAAATTAACCTGCAAAATCATATTTTGACAAACCCATTGAACTTTTCAATACAAATTGTACCAATTTACATCTTATTATAGAATATTTATAACAATTAAATTGACATCCAAATATTTTAATTTGAAACAGGGCTGCCAAATGTAGATACAGTGTTCCTGGAATTTTTGAGTCACCACTTTACCAACTCAAAATTGTGGTACAAAGGAAGTATTGTTGAATATAAAACCTTTTTTTTACAACATTAACAAGTAGAAATTTGACTCAATACCAGTTACTCTGTATAAAAATGTCATCCAAAATGTCGACCCCCCTCAATTTGACTGTTGACGATTACCCCTTTCTTTTACATTTTTGTCTGTTGATATGTTTACTTTTTTTAAACCATAAATAAGTTTGATAGAAATGGCCAACCTATAAAGAACATCACGGGGTCTGCAATCAATTATTTTATTTATTTATATGCAATAGGAAAACTTTGGCTGTTTAAAGTTTCCTGATACACACATACATTTGCTTTCATAGATACATAGCTTATTTCATTGTTGTAATAGTACTTTGTGATGATTACAATTAATACAAATGTAAAGACATGTTAAAAGATTTAGATTAGATTTGGCATTTGGTTGCCAACTTTTTCAGAAACATGTCAACAGACATATGAAACGTTATAGACACATGATGACGAACGCTTTTTGGCAGCCCTTTTTTAATTACATATTAAAAATATGACAACAGCACCATTCGCTTATCGCGAGGAGCTTTACCTTTATTATAACCACCCCCCCTGCCGCCGCCACTAAAACAATAAGAAGACCGTTTAGTTTACACCGGGCAGGCTGGGGGCTCAGACACGCCACCGGCGCACGCAGACGGTTTGTCACCTAGGTACCGTTTAACCAGTAACCTCACACCACGGATGACGGATCCTTTTCTTTACCATACCATAAACCTTGACACCTTCTATATCTTTGCACTGTTGGAGACAATAATGTTGCACACTTTGTAAGCATATTGCACACAAATCAGTAGTCAATGTATGTCACAATGCAATAATTTAATCCATAATAAATATAGTAGTCTAATAAAAGTGTAAGTGGAGGAAATTATAACATTTATATTTCATAATTTTATAGAGAAAATGAGTTGAGTGGAGTTCTAATACCGTTTTAAAAATTGATCCTTGTGTCAACATATTGTATGTTCAAAACCTTAGTACACCTAATGTTGAATACTTTCCAACATACACAAGTAGAATTTTACCATAGACGACTAATATACGGTAGTCATTGATGAGTTGACCCAATAGACTTGTTTGGAAAGTATATTTTTCTTAGATAAACCATCTTTTAGTAGATTTTTTTTCTGCAATTCATATCAATATCCTGTATCCTATTTATGTTTACGTACACTGTCACATGTTCTGGATTATTTGATCTCTTCCATTCAAAATCAGGTAAAATCTAACTTCTTTAATGTCTTCAATTATGATAAGGGGTTCTTGAAGTTACATAACTTGGGTAAGAACCCAAGACCAAAAAATATCAAATACCATACAAGTTATTGTAAGTTGTTTCTGCAGCTCCCGTACACTTTAGTTATACCAATACCAAAACAGTTAATGCAATTATTTTGTAGACTATTCAATTTTAACTGTTTCTTACCATCCTCCTATCAGAATTCCAAAATGTTATACCACATATGCAACTGTCCTTTAGTTTTAGTGATGTATCCTTTTTTGATATAATGTCTAGAATTAGTGGGAATTTGACCCCATTTTGGAAAGCCATGTACTATTTTATTTTACTGATGTTAATAATTATTAATGAGGAATAGAAAGTGTTATACAACATTAATAATCATGCCAATAACTGTGTAAAGTTAGTAAATAACTGATATATTGTAACCTAGATTTTACTTAACATACATATTTTGCACAAATAAGTTTAATTGGTAAACTTAATTTTGTATGAAAATGATGTAGCATGCTGGCACTTGACACTAAACTTATGATCTTAGACCTTGTTTCCGAGACAAATGATACTTGCAAGACAAATAAAACTACCTAAATTATGACTAACCAAAGTCAATCTGAAATATGTGCCTGTACAAACTATGTTGATACACAAATATGAATATATGTAGAAGTAAGCCAACATTTTGACTTATTTTAATAAAAAAAATATCCAAGTAAATATAACTTACCCATATCCACCATCTCTATTTCCCCCGTCTCTATTGTAGCTGGGTCGATCGCCCCCGCCATATCCCCGGTCACCACCAGAGTAACCACTGCCTCCCCTGTCATTCCCACCATAGTTGGAGCCCCCGCCGCCCCGCTCGCCGCCGCCGTAGCCCCCGCCGCCGCCACCGCCGCGCTCGTATCCTCCGCCACCATAGTTTGAACCATAATTTTGACCAAAGTTATTCCCAGACTGACCGCCACTACCGTAATTACTTCCTCCTGAAATTATTAGAGACTTAAAAGTTGACTTAAATAGAACATGGGTCTTGTGTAAACATTTTTGCCATAGCTTGTAATGTTAATAGTATGTATATAACTTATTATTACTGTAATACAGTAAACAGAATCAATATAACAACCATTAGTATAATAGAATAAGTAAAAATTAATAGGTCAAGTTACAGATGTGTGTCGCTGAAATACCACAGTCATCTGTACGATCAAAATACCAACCTGAGCTTTGGGAATTCCAATCTTGGCCTGAACTTTGACCAGAATAACTGCCCTGACCCTGATTGTAACCCCCTTGCTGACCACCACTATAATTATTATCCCCAGACGAGGCTGCTGGCGGTGGAACTGAATATTGGGACGAATAACTTCCGCTGTCATAACCACTTGATGAATAAGCTAAAAAATAGCACAAACAACATGTAAATATCAGAGAAATCTGTTCAATACAATGCGGGCATAAAAGTATAACACTTACGGTCCCCCATTTTGTGACGAACTTACTAACTTCTTAATTACAAAGATAGCCAATTTAAGAAACTCGGTACTTTAAAAACGATATTTTTAGTTTAGAAAAAAAAAATAGTCATACGCTTGATGGTCTTTCAACGCAAAACCAACAGAGCCACACACGATTGATAAAATGGCGGCAATGCAGCGCACGCCGCTAAACAGGAAATGACAATGACAAGACGGAAGTTTATTCATTTTGTCTATGCCCTAGTTTTTGTGTTGCCATTACCAGGCCATAAAATCTCAAAAAAAAAAAAATGTGTTGCCATTTTAAGAGATATAAAAACCTTTTTTTAGTCTTCAATTTTAAAATAAATCATCGCAGCACCCTAATATTAAAAATAAACTTCTTTTTAGTAACCTTGTTGGTTAAATATATTATTGCTAGAATACTTTGACCGTGGAAACTCGTTTAAACTAAATATAAGCTATTTTTTATAAAATCCGTTCTTCACTGCTGCTGCCCAACCTACATCAAGAATAATGAATACCTTATTTTATGCTTTCTTTGCCTAAATCGCAATAACGGAAATCGTTATTAGATGCAAAGGATATAAAATAATATAATAAAAGAATAACTTTTTTAAATCATGTTTATTCAGTTAATATGATAATCACAATATTCTTAAACTTGTTTGTTCAATTTCATGATCACATTAGTTTAAGTAAAATTGCTGAACATAACTTTGTGGAAAGTTAACAAATCAGGTTCCACATTTGAATTTGTGCTGTATAATGCTGGCTTAGAACTAGTCCTAAAAGAAGAAAAAAATAATAAATTGGTGATGGCTCCCGCTACACCGTGTTCCGTCCGGGTCCACGCAGTCAGTTTGTCAATACAAAATATACGAGCGTGCCGAGCCGGGTGACGGACGGAGAGTCAGGATATATTTTGTATGGACGCAGGACCGGCGCGAGCCCGATCGGGGCACTTCTTGATAGAGACACGGTGTAGCGTGAGTCATCCTTTGCACTTAACAATTAAGAATTTATAAGTTTTTTATATGTGTAATACAATTTTGGCGCCAAATATGGTACAAGTGAAAGCAGGAGGTGGCATATAACTTCAATATTACCTAGTTGGAGCAGACGGTGATCTTGGTGTCACGAGCAGACAATTCATTGGTTGGCCGTCTAGTTGACGATTATGATACAAATCAACGGCTTTTTGCGCATCTTCTAAGCTGTTGTAAATAACTTCAGCCGTGCCCGGACGCACCAGGCGGGACTCCAACATCCCACCCACATCACCAAACAATTCCTATACAATAAATTCATTATTTCACAATTACAAATAAATGGATGTATGTTTATTTGAAGTTATCTCGCGAATGCTTGAACAGATTTTGATGAAATTTTACACAGGTGTAGAACATAGCCTGGAAGAACACTAAGGTAAAGGTACCAATAATTGATACTATAGTGGCGGAAAAGCGCTATATTCTTCGTCACTTTTAATCCATTGCTAGTAGAAACTTTTGTAAAAGTTAATAATATTAACCAGTCCTTCAAGCAACTTATAATATACCTCAAATTATTTTAATTCATCTTTTAATAATTTTTATGATTTATTTTCCAAACCTCTGAAAATGCAGTAGTAATTGATAGGCGTCTTTTTGTTTGCAGTAGTAATTGACAAGGCAAAATCGATACAGTGGCCCAGTAATTGACAAGGCGATTGCTCTTATTTTAACCAACTTAATATTGTTATATTAAGAAAGATTGAAGTCCAATAGATATTATATTTCAATACAAAATAAACATAAGTATGCTTGTGATAAAATATTATACAAAACATAAATTTGTTCAAAACAAATCTTCATATTGGTAAATATAATATAGGCAAAAAATGTTTTATATAGCGGGAGCGCTCCATAGTATTTTGATAGCATGCAACTAGTAAGGGGTATCAATTACTAGAAAACGACCAATTTTGGTTCCAGTAATTGATAATCGTTATAACTAAATAAATAATTCAAAAATCGATTAGAAAATTCGACAATAGAGAGTACGTCTATAACAAAATGTAGTTCTGGTAATATTTTTCGATTCAAAAGTGCTGGTTCCATGCTAAACCCTCGCTAAGCGATACGCTCTCTTAACAAAACACGTAAGAAAAGTGACAAACGAGGAGCGCGCACTGCCGTATAATGCAATAATATTAATAAATAATTATTATGAATAGAAATCACTGATTTTGATTTTAAATACAAATTACAGATAGTTTTATTATAACTTTATGTGTAAATAGCATGAATAAAATTAACAGATATTTTATTATAAGATGTCAAACTCCAAATTATCAATTACTGGGTCACTATCAATTACTGGTACCTTTACCTTACTACTTCCAAAGTTTTTTTTTGTTTCACGCAGACGGAGTCGTGAGCAATAGCTTATACATCAATATAGTATAATAGTTAGGAAAACATCGCGATGCAACCTGCACATATTGGCGAAGATATTCAAACATATATATGAAGTCACGCAAAATACGCGCTAGTTGTGAAGTTGCGGAAAATGTAGCCCATCATGGGTCGAACTTACAACACTTTGGATATAAAATAGTCAATTCTCACCTCAATATCACCGCCTGTAACAGTGTTACGTAAATTACTGACAATTATTCTGTATTCAAGTACAGGTTTCTCTATTTTATCATCTTTCTTCTCGCGCAACGCAGCCATTGGTCGCTTTTTAAGTATAGATGGTGGTCTAGGAGGACTCTGGTCTTTATCAACGATAGCCGTTCTGTAAAATTAACAAATTGATAATTAAAAAAAATAATAGAGCTACTTGCTAGCTAGTCGAAAAAAAGGATTGGCACATTGACTTTTTTTTTATTTTTTTATTTCTAGCAACTTTTCAGGGTTAATGTGAATATATTCTTATTAGAAAGGCATAGTACAGTTTATTGGATTATAATACCTCTGAATAGAAGTAGTCCTCTTATTATCATAATTATGAGCAATTATCTTGAAATGCAAATTTGTCTTCTGCTTAGACAGTGGCATTTCTTCATCAATTATTTCAATATCATTTTCTACTGTTCTTAATATAGGTTTTAATGCTGCCGTATTTACTGAAAACATATAATTTAATTTTACTAATATTATAAATAAATGTTCAACAGATATCAATGAAATTTGCTATAAATGAATACATAGTGTAATTAGTAAGTTTTAAATTCGGCGCGAAATCGCTAGTAGACTTATAATAAGCCTATGTTCCCACTAGGGCTTTTTCAGGGTTCATACGTCACTTTTAAATTAAGAAGCTTTCTATTGCGCTATGTTGCATTTTGGGCGCTAGGTGAATGAAACAAGGGTGATTTTAAAGTTAATAAGTTTTAAAGATCGTTAAAAAAGCACCAACTCCAACGATCAAAGCGCTCGAGCATACAAAGGTGTTAAAATAATACCTATTGAATGAGACCCAAAAGATGTATTGTTCATGAATCTTCTATTATTATTATTTTGTATTTGGTGTTTCATTTGTCTCGCACTTGTAAGAGGTTGTGATGTCACTTGTCTAGATGGATCAATAAAAACTGTAAAATAGAACACACATAAGTCGGAGGACTAATTTTAGTTCACTTTCCCTTTCTATCCTTTTCTTATAAGGGAAGGATAGGAAGGGGAAGTGGATTTAGCGGGGGAGGGGACACACAGGCAGAGGAATCATTCTTTTACAGTGCATCTCCTCCTCCATAGAGTAAGGGTAGGCAACGCATCTGCAATTGCAGATGTCTATGGGTAGCGGTCGCTTCACTATTTCAGCGAATCAAGGTGGCCACTAGCTAGTTTGCCACTTTTTGATATAAAAAAAAGTCATAGATTTAAATATGGTAAAAAAAACATGTTAAAATAACTGTGAATATTACCTCTATCATTCTTAGTTTTAACAAGTATATCCCGACCATGAAAACTTTTTCTATCCTTAATTTTAGTCATTGCAAGCTGAAAGTAAAATAATGATAATGAATAGTAAACATTTAATGTCCTTTGTGAACATGAATTTTGGGGGTGTTCACATACTAGTGACCAATTAATATTTATAATCTGTAATCAAATATATTTTAGTGACATAGTCATCTCTGTTGCAAACTATAAAATCAATAATAAAAAAAGTACATTTATGATCTTTGAGAATTAAACTTACTCTTTTCTCTCTCAACTGTTGCAATTTTAAACGAGCATCTTTTTGCCTCGCCAGTTCTGCTAATTTCTCTCTGGCATCGGTTATTTGTGTCCTTTTTCTAGATATTATTTTATTACGAGCATCAAATATTTTATACTTTTGAGTTGGCATTTGATTTTGAGGAAATTGCTGCTTTTTTATTTTGCCTTTATACCTGAAAAATATGATAATTATTGACGTAAAAATAAACAATTAATTCTACAGTCAATAAGCATCATTTTTTAAGCTTAGCTTTATGTGTGGGCTTTCTCGTCTTGTCTAATATTTGTTATTAAAAAAATTACAATCTAAATTAGAATAATTAGGTTTTATTGGAAATTGAAATGCTGTAAAATAAAACCGCAAAATTGAGGGCAATAAAAGTAAACAAACATTTGTGAGAAAGATACATTTCTGGTGTTTAGGTTTATCAATGAACTTTACCTGAAAGTCTCCCTCTTCTTTTTCTGTATTATATCATCCAAACTCATTTCTATGTTAGAAGTCATTCCTAAAATATGCACAAACTTTAAATACCAGCGATTACCAAAAGAAATGTAATGTCAATCAAAATTCCTAGCTTGAGATGTATTACGAGGAATATTCTAATTGGTTTCAAAATAGTTGTTTAAATAATATTTAAAGAGAACTCGTTAGAACCTGGTTTCCATATAATAAATAAAAATGAAATTTCAGTGGAAAGAAACGATTTTAGCAGAAGCACCACAATGGCTTTTCTAGACCAAAGAGTAGGTAAATATAAAATATTTTAAAAAAGTAGCACAGTGTATAGTCAAACCAAATATATCGCAACCCAGTTATGAGGTCACCATAATCTCCGTTATTTCAACAATAAGCAAAATTATACGTCAATACATCAGTTATGTAACAAAGTAAAACAATTAAAAAATTAAAAATCTGTCCCATCTTAAATTAATTTTCCTATATTTTTTTCCGCGGCTAATAAAAGTTTTTCACGTATCGGTTAAAAAGATCCCTCTTCCTCCTTCTGCGTTTTTAGACAGGCCATGACCATTATTTTTTAAATGAAATTGTCACCATTACAATTCGGCAATTTGGCGAAGTGTTACATTTTTTTGCGTACGCTATAGTAGACATTCTTCGTTGAAAATTATATATCTGTGCTGTGTACTCTTTGCTGTACACCACATCAAAAATTCAAAAGTCAAATGCATAATGCTTCACTTTTTTTTAATTAAAGTTAAGTTTCGTTGTAATTGTTTAGTGTAATTTACTGATTAATGTATTGATAATATAGTAAAAATGTGCACTGTTTGATTACTTAAGCATAGTGATTACTATATAATCATAGTTTGATTAGTGTTTCACACGGTTACAAAAGTAGTCCAAGTTAGGATAAACGTCATTATTTTTTAAGTATATGATATTACTAATTTAAAGTTATTCAAATATCAAAATTATAATGGAAATGGAAAAAGAAGAAGGCGAAATGAGCGATAATGAAATGGAAGTGGACGATTTTGTCCAACCTCAAATGCAAAATACAGAGAAACACACTGTGGTATGTAGTGTTCATATTTATAACTTGTACAGGTACGATTACCCAAAGTACTTATGTTCAATTAATTTTTCATTTGCAGTTATACAAGAAAGAGAAGAATGATTTAGTCTTTGAAGTACTCGAAAAAGTAGATGCTGTTAAACTTGAAGAGAGGGCAAAGCGATTTGGTTTTAGTCTTACGGGCAACAAAGTTGTGACACAAGAACAAATTGATGACTTATACAATAATTTTGGTATAAAGGAAGGCAATGAACGGCATTTTAGATTTGATACCTTACACTTAGCTGGCATTGATGGACTCACAACCAAAGATATATTTGAATATCTTGAAGAATATAAACCTGTGGCCATTGAGTGGATTGACAATAATTCATGTAAGTTATATTTAGATTGTTTTTGTTATAAATTTATTAAAACTTTCATTAAACACTAATTAATTAAAAACACAGCTTAACTCACGTTTATTTCGGTGTAGGTAAATCACGATATAAACGAGAGTTAAGCTGTGTTTTATATTAATTAGTATACTATTTGTTATTAAAGCTGGCACAACTTTGTATGTACATTTTTTATTTTAGGTAACATTATTTGTCAAGATCATATAGCCGTTGCTTTGGCATTATTACTTCACTCACAGGAGATAACCGAAGAAGGTTTAAAAGAAATGATTCATGAAAAATCTTCTTACCACTGGCGGGAAGGTTTACCACATCCTAATGCAGATTTAATTTTAATGAGATTTGCTACTCGGAGTGATAAGAAAATGACTAAGAAAAAGTTAGAAAATAAACAAATTGATCAATATATGGACAATGGTGACATGGTCAGTAAGAATCCTTGGGGGGACTTATGTATGTCTTGGGGTGTGTATGATCATCAAGAAGTATTTAGTCGTAAATTACCTCAAGAATATGACGACGATGATGATGAGGAAGATGACAGTAATGAACCTAACAAAAGGATAAAAATAAAAAGTAAACGGCTTGCTATGCGTCTTGGGAAAAGAAGTAACAAAACAGAAGACTCAGATGAAGGTTCATCAGATTCGGAGTGGAAAAAAAAGTCTAAAACACCCAGGATGAGAATGCACGCCGATGATGAAGAATGTAAACAAAAAAAGCCTGTTGTTGAACGCTATGAAGAAGAGAATACTTATGCCCCACTTTCCATAGAAGTTATAAATACAACAAGTGACTACACACCCAGAACAACATTAAGGGTATCTGAGAGATTCAAAACTAATAGTAAAACAGACAATACGGACAGAAAGAAGAGTTTGCAATCAAGGTTAGGTGCTAAAGTACCAGCGAGAGCATCATCACCACCGGCATCGAGTGATGAGTCAATATCAGATAATTCAGATTCCCATATAATGAGCAGAGTACAAAAAGTTAATAAAAAACCTAACCCTCACAGCTCCAATGTGTGGTCTAGACTCGAACTCAAATCTAACAGCACAGAAAAACCTAAAGATTTGAGACAAAAACTAAAATCAAGGAAACAGAAAAAAACTGATGACTTAAGAGATGTTTTAAGCAAGACCAAACAATCAAATATAATAATTGAAGTAGAAAATAGAAATAAATAAGTTTTATCAAAACTAACACTTTTATTATAATGGACCCCCACTGAGAATTGAATACCAAAATAACATAAGAATATGTTTAGGCAGCAGTTCTTGTAATCTTCATTATTCAAAGATGATTGAATAAGGAAAAGGCTTAATTGAAATAAAACAAGAGTTTGTCATTAACATATTTTAATCATAAAAAAAGAATTTGTGCTGGTTTGTGTTAAGTGCTCTTATGGCTAAAATATATAGTACCTCTTTGTGTAGTTTAGTTTTGTTAGGTGTGAATATAGTAGCGTTAAATATTGTGATCTGAATAAACTTTGAAATCTTTGTATAAAGCAACATAATATCTAAAACTAATTTAATTCGGTACAAATGGAGTATTTTAAATGGCTTTCACATTTTCATAGTTAACTTAAAATTCTTAAAGCATATTGTAACCCTAGGGCTTCATTAGGCCGAGTTCGCGATAAAAACGGAGATTTTGCTTCGGTGTAAGGCCGTTTCTTGCACGACATCGGTGTAATGAAGTCCTAGGGTTATGGACATTTAATATGCTGTGGATATGGTTTAATTTACATTAAAAATGGACACTTTAAATGCAGTTAAATAAACAACCTCAAGTTCTTATAGATTTGTATGGTGGGTTATAATAACGACGTAAGCCTATGTTAGATAGTAAACGTTAGTAGTTAGCACAGTTAAGTTTAAAACTTATAAATAAAAAGAGAATATTCGAGAACCCGATTCCGCGAGCGGCGGAGAATTGCAATAAAAAGTAAAAAGTAGAAATGAATTGTTAAGCTATAAAAAGTAGCAAGAGTTTGAGCGCTTAAATAAATCAGTTGAAACTTTCGAGACGTGTTTTTCTTTTTTCATTTTTCTATTTGAATTAATGTCAAAAGTATAACTGGTATTTTGTATGCAAATCACTCATTATTATTGGTTGTTGAATTTGCAATATAAAAATTTTGTGTATTGATTTTATTTTCTTGAAAAACCTATTTCGGTGATGTAATGATTTACAATACAAATTAATGCTTCAATTTTAAAATTAACGAATGTCGGTAATCTGATATTAGAACATTATTGGCATGCGCTCAGCGCAATTTGGGTCAATACTTAATAGTCAATAAGTATAGTTAATATTAAATTTCTACGACTTGTATATTTCATTTGTCGTATTGCCTTTTTAAAACCAATTTAAATGAACAAATAATATTAACAAATATAGCAGCAGAAGACTAGATATAAATATAAATAGAAATTCTGAAGAAAATATGGTAATTTAAAATGTACAGATTCGATATATTTTTATGGGGATCCTATACAATTTTTTTAGATATGTAGAATTAATCATTGTTACATATGTGAATCAATAATAAATTTTGTAATATTTATTCTAATAAAATGTCGAGACTTCTTATCTTTACCTAAAATGTATCAAATACGTTAAAAGGAATGTTTTTTCATATAATTTCACATTTGTTAGTACATCCAAAAAGATTAAGTACTACTAAATTGTCCGAAGGAAGTTCGAGATTACGATTTTTTTTAAAAACTACTATAAAAGTATTGATCAGAATTTTAATACTAACATTTTTGATCATATTTATCTAAAAACGTCAAATGTTTATTTCAATGATTAACGAATGAATGATCAGTGGAAATAAATTCAGTCTTATTAAGTACTTTACTTACGACATTAATATATCTTTTGTTATTAGTATAAAATAAAAATGTATACTTTAAATCTGATTAATTTCGCTTTGCATAAATTATTTTGGTTTCTTTTCTTTTTCCATTTTATCTTCGTCCTTTTTCTTGGATATTAATGTGTGCTTTGCTTTCTTTAATTGTTTTTTAACTTTGTCCTTTACTTTTGTCTTTTTGGGGCTGACGATTGTCTCCGTCGACTTAATTGATGAAGCATTTGAATCGCTGTTCCTTTGAGCTGAAATACCAACATAGGTTATTGTCATAAAAAAAGTAATAAACAAAATTTGCTACTTTTTTTACAAGAGAAAATAATGTAATGAATTTTGATCTCATCTGATACACTTGTTACAGTAGTAAACGGTACTAACCGACTGTTAAAAAAAATAATTCTTCCACCTAGAAAATAAAAGATCGCATCGAAACAGTGCTAACCGACTTCCAAAAGGAAGAGGTCATCAATTTGTCGGTATGTTTTTTTTACTAATATAAATGAGACTTAGGATGGTAACCTCTCTTGGTGGCGATGGAGGCGGCGATGGCGAGGTCCTCCTGGCGCTCGCGGCGGCGCTCCGCCTCCACCTGCTGCACCAGCTCGTCGCGCAGCCGCACGATCTCCACCAGCCGCGTCACCAGCTCCTCCTCGCGGACCTGCATCACATCGACAATACAACCTTACCTTAGGGCATCATTTGACCGATGTCACTAAAAAGCGGCCTTACGCCGAAGCAAAATCTCCGTTTTTATCGCGAACGCGGTCTAATGAAGCCATACAATTACAGTATTAATCATAATCTTACTAATATTATAAATTAGCTGTTGCTAGAGATCGCAAAAAATTAAGAATTTTGTTGTCCGAGGCCAAAACCCGCTTCGGGCCATCGCATCGCCCTAGCAAGTAAGTTGTTACCCGCGTCTTTGTCCACGCGTTATTAAAAAATATTGCCTATGTTACTCGGGGATAATAAAACTTTCTAACGGTGAAAGAATTTTTGAAATCGGCCAAGTAGTTTTTGAGTTATTTCAATCCATATAAAATAAAAGTATTTTGATGGATATTTGAAGGTATGTCTGAAACTGTTCAAGCTATATTGAAGAAGCTAAAAGCACATATAGACTAAATTGCTGTTTTGTTAATTGGCGCGGACGGAGTTGCGGACAAAAGCTAGTACGTATATTGTTTATTATATAGAATGCAGAACGAGAGTTAGATTGTTTCTAAGAACAATAAGATTATGTTTTATCTTACTTTATCAGAATCGATGCGATTAACTGCCGGCCTCGATTGTATTATTCTGATTTCATGTTCAATATCTGCTTGCTCTTGCTCCAATCTTTGCTGTCGACGGCTGAGAGAACATAATTACATTAAAACTCATACAATTCTTTACATCAATATCTGTTAACATGTCCGAATGTTCAAACGCCACTCAAATTTAAGCGTCACCTAAATCTAAGTGTTTTTTTTATATAAGAGAAGGGGGGTAAACGAACGGCTGAATCACCGAGTTGATCTTCGACGCCCATGGACATTTGCAACACTCGAGGAACCGCAAATGCGTTGCCGGACTTTAAGGAATCGATAGGCTCGCTTCCTGAAGGACCCGAAGTCCATTCTACAACGAGGCTGTGCGGGGCAGAAAGTTCCGCGAAAAAACCATGTATCAAAATTGAACGACATCGCCGTATTTGGAGTTTAAGCGTAGACTTGTAAAACGGTCTTAAATATTTAAGTGACGTTTGGAAATTTCGGCCGTAAAACTTTGAATAAGTTTATAAATGAACACATCAATTAAGCCAATAAAATAATTAGTTGCACAAATGCGTCATCAGTACATTAATAATAACTTGGTAATGCATTTTGTACTTACATGTACATAAGTTCTGTTTGTTTTCTAAACAGGTCATTCTTTTCGTTGACGAGCTCGCACAGCTGTATCACCAAGTCTTCGATTTCCTCCTGCGGCACCGCCACAGCTTCGTCACCTGGAAAACCAACATTATAAATAACGCAATAACGAAAAGTTATCTGCCTATACAAGTATTTTATTTCAAAATAGCTTAAAAGTTTGAAGACAATTATTTTAGAAACATCAATATAGTTTTGGTTGACCAACACCGAAAGAGACAGAGAGATAAGTGCAAGGAAAAATAAATTACAGCAAACATTAAATATTATAAAGCGGAAAGATTTGTATTTTTGTATGTATTGGAATAACTCAAAAACTACTGGGCTGATTCAAAAATTCTTTCACCGTTAGAAAGCTACATGATCCCTGGGTAGTCTATATTTTTATTTTTTTATATTTTTTTATTCCGCCCAGTCAAAGTCGCGAGCAACGGCTAGTAATAAATAAATTGCGAAAAAAAAGTACGTTTTAATTAACATTTGCTGTAAGTTTATGGTACAAATGGTGCATTTCGCAGTAATTACCCTCACACTTGTCACGTATCATGCGCTCGATGAGCACGCCCTGGCGCTCCAGGCCGAGCTGCTGCGTCTCCAGCAGGTCCAGCTGCACCTGCAGCTCCTCGCCCGACAGCTGCAGCCGCACCGCGCGCCGCGCCGGCAGCGGCAGCCCCGGCGCCGGGCCCTTCGCGCGCCGCCCCGCACCGCTCACCTCTGACAACAACATGAACCCATTCACCTAACTTATCGAAAAATTTATGGCGAACTAAGGAAACATTTTTTATTAAAAAAAAAACATTATTTTGAGCTTCTAACCTAGAGGGGTTAGCTGAAATAACCATAGTTTTGAGCTATATTAAATTTAAAAAATCACCTAAAATGTTTTAGTACAATACATCTAAAATTAGAATTCGAATTCAGTTAGAAAGTCTATAATGAAATAAGTTAAAGTAATCACCATCAGAAGCACCGCTGCGCGTACCGGACGTATCCACGCCTTTCTCCATCGACTCCGCTCCAAACCCGGAGAGGGTAGACAGACTATCTGGCGGTGTAGGCGCATGACGTTTCTTCTTAGATTTTGGTGTTATAGTACCAATTGATTTCTAAAACATAATTAAACAAAATTAGATCTGGTCACTTCTAAACTTAATATAATTAGTGGCTTTTTTAAGTGGGAAACTGAGGCCTTTGTTACTATTTGAAAACAATCGAAACCAAACCTTTAATCTGTAGAAAATTAAATGTAAGGGACTAACAATAAATAATCATTTAAAATAGTTTGGTTATCTTGTGCATTCACATTATTACTCTAATATCTGACATCATACGCGTGATCGCAAATGTTATTGTTCCCATTATTATGTCGATATGCACACATAGATCTTTTTATAGCTGAATTATCCTTTGTACGATGATCAGGTGCAGAGAAAACGTGACATACGATTTCATAACGTTATAACACGATAATTGCAATAGCAATAAACGTATTGTGCCGTTACCAAAAGCTATTGTTATGCATTGTCAACTTCAAGGTTTTTATCCGAATGTATGACTGGTGCAAACTGGACTGGTCAACATAACTATGTATAGACTTTAACCTCTAAAATTTTAACTTGTTACAATTTCGACGTAACGTTGGGTAACAAAACGCGCTTACAAATGCTTGATCATTTTAAAATAAATGTATAGGTTTATTACATGTATTTTACATTACACAAACGATAATTATGTCAAGTTTTTGTAAAAAAAACTGGCTGTATGCTACACTTGAGACAGGCTATTTTAGCTTGTACTTCCACGAAATTTTGTATCAAAAAATTTATCAATTAACAATGATATACACACAACTAAAAAACCCAAATGTTGAGTGATTACTTTGTAATCAAACATGGAATCTATCAATTTTAAAAGGATAAATACAAATCAATTATTTTAAAATTATGATAACGTTTCGGAATCATCGGTTCCTCGAGTAACTAGAGTCTAGTTATTAGCATTTATTCAATTATATTAAGCGGAACTGTACATGTTTGTACATTTGTATGTAAAATAAATGTATGAAATTGTTCGTCTAGTCACGCACGAACATAACTGTTATGGAATCTTTAATGTAAGCGTCGACGCATCAAATTGTTCATACTTTCACAGACAAGAGTACAGTCAGACTTTGCTATATTGTAATAGTAAAAATGTAATTTGCATGTCCTGTATACCTTTGAAAAAGGCTTATTGCTTAGGTAAGAATTACAAAAAAAGAAACGTCTTTTCACCCTTGTCATATCTCATAGATAAACATCTCGATTCTTATTAAACAACTAGTTGTTGTTCGCGACTTCGTCCGCGTGGAATTACAAAATATAGCCTATGTTACTCGCGGGTAGTTTAGCATTCTTACGGTGGAAGAATTTTTGAAATCGGCCAAATAGTTCTTGAGTTATTTCAATACAAACAAAACAAAGTTTCTCTGTTTATAATACTAATATAAGATATATTAATATAAATTAACATATCTTATTTAGATCGGAAATGGATGATACAAATTGATAACGATAAAATATTTGTTGCCTATGGAAAAAAACATAAAGAAAGAATATTACTAAGTATTATTAAACTTACTTGATCAGAATAAACTGTAGAAGTATGGGAGCTTAGCGATGATATACTGGCAACATCATCCATAGACACGGAAATGGAGTTCCTGTCTGCTTTGTGTGCTTCGCTTACGGTGATGGTCGGCGGGGGAGCTGGCGCTTTCGGCTTTTTACGTCGCGGCGTACTTGACGGTAGATTAGGTGTACTTGTTGCCATTGATGATTTATACAGATTGGAACTGAAATATTTTTTTTTATACATTTTTTGGATCAAATTTGTTTTTTTTTTTTAATATTAAAAGGTTAAAGGTTTCGACCCATGATGGGCTCCATTTTCCGCACCTCCACGATTAGCGCGTATTTTGCGTGAATACACATATCTTTGAATTTCTTCGCCGATATGTGCAGGTTTAATATTATATTTTTTGCAACCGAGTAACCAGTTACCTGAATTAGCCAGAATGGCGTAGCGACCGCTGACTATGGGAATCCGGAATTGCAGATTTATTTAGTGTATTGCTTCATAAAGTTATAAACATGTTAAGTTATTAAGAAATTGATCATACAATTATTTTTTTTTTTTTTATATTATAAAGTGGCAAACGAGCAAGCGGCCACCTTAATTCGCTGAAATAGCGAAGCGACCGCTGCCCATAGACATCTACATTTGCAGATGCGTTGCCTACCCACAATCTCCGGAGGAGGAGACACACAACAAGAGGACAATTCCTCTCCCTATGCGTCCCCTCCCCCGGAAAATCCACTTCCTCTTCCCATCACCTCCCTATAGGAAAAGGATAGGAAGGGAAAGCGGATTAAAAATTAGTCCTCCGGCACCACACTCTTCAGACGAAACACGGAATTGCTTCCATTTCACGCCTGTCTTCTGTGTGGTCGTGGTATTTCACCGGGCGAGCCGGACAATTCGTGCGAAGATCTTAAAGCGGGCTCTACCACTGTCAAAAACGTCAAAATTATTAACTTAACTGATGTAACTGAAGTAAAGTGTAGTTCTACCCATGATGGGCCCTATTTTCCGCAACTCCACGACTAGCGCGTATTTTGCGTGACTCAGAATACCTACTTCATTGATGTCCATTAAAGTTTGTAGTGTTTAGACATTCTAAACGATGTAAACGATTTGTTTGTGCAGTAATGCCATTGTATTGCGTTCGTTTCGCAAATTTCCTACTAATTACTTGCTTCATAATTGATTTGATAGCGATTGACGATAATGAAATTGTCATTAAAAATGTACGATAAGATCTTTAAATATAATTTATTCAAGGCTAATTAATGTTTTCATGTACTACGCGAGGTGTTCAAATTATCAAATATTGCAGATTTTAAAATAAAGTTTTTGAATGTCAAGTAAAATAAACACAAAGAAAAAAATCGAACAACTAATTAACTCTTTTTAATATCTGATTTTTTTACCCTTTCTAAATCAAAGAAACTATAAACCAAACTTATTAAAGTTTAATTTTGGGACCATCTCTTCTATTTGTCTATAAATCCTCTCTTATTATTAAAACAACAAAAAAGACATACCTTCTTTGATCCGTGTCTTCATCAGAGGATGGTTCTTCTCCATCCGACCAAAAAGGGTTAGATGGGTTTTGTGCTACAACAAGTCTTTTTCTGTGAAAAAAAAGATTCATAGAAGAAGTTTTCATTAGGATGTCATATAACAAAAAAACTTCGCTCCTTTGCCAATTCCATTATTAAAAAAAAACTAAAAAATGTGGCCAACATACTAACATTGGTGTCTGTAATTGTGTGTTTTGTGGTGTTTCTGCTGGAATTTCATCTTCCTCGTCACTACTACCGAAAGGGTTAGTACTAACCCTCTTAGGTTCTTCCTTAGGGATTACCTGAAAATATTAAAATTTATCATTTTTTGTTTTCAGATAAACTTTCATGTTATAAAGTTGATTTATACCTTCTCATCTTCATCATCGTCAGAAAATGGGTTAAGGTAATCCGGATATTCTTGATTTTTAACAATAGTCTTATTTGGTAATTCTTTTTTTATTCCATTTGTACCTTTTTCCGTTGATGTGTTATGTTTTTTTCGTCTTGGTGGTACACTTATACTTTTCTCAGAGTCATCTTTTATGGTATTAGTTTCTAGCGTAGCAGATGTATTAGATATGTTTAGGTTAGATTTAGCAAGTCGGTTATCATCTGTTATATTACTTTCTTCCTTAGCTTCTTCTAGTTTGTTAATTAATTTGTCATCATTGATAGAATTATCATCGATTGTGAAACTTATTTCTTCTTGTTTTGTTTTGGTTTCAACATATTCATTGGTATCTGAGGTTGTTTCAGTTTTTAAATTGTCCTCCGATAGTTGTGTTTGTAAAAAATTGAATTTATTGATATTGCTCTTATATAGATTATCAGGCACTTTTTTATATATACTTTCATTAAAACTAGTTACATCGTCATTTAAATTGTTTGATCTGTTAATTTCCATATTTTCAACTTTAGAAGAAAAACTTTGTTCTTTAATACTATTTTCAATATCTAAGGATTTATCTACTTTAAGCTTATCATTAGTGGAATCTTTTAAACTAATATTTGCTAATTTATGATCAATACTTGTTTCTTTTTCTACATTCTTTTCGAACATACTTATTTTATCTGTGAAAAGGAAATTGACAGACATTAAGGAATACAAAACACCCTTAAACTTGTGCGTACATTGTATTCCAATTGAATGTGTAAATATTTTATTTAAAGATATGAATGACCAATCCTATACATGGCAACTATTACACTACATATTACATTATTTTTTCAAGCATGATGATGATTGTTGTAGTAATTTTATAGATATAACAGTATATAGTTATTTTAAATATGATTAATAGACATCTCCTTGCTTTAATTTTTTTTATAAACAAAAATTCGAATTAGTAAAAGGGATTATGTAGTTGAATAATATGAAACTTAAATGATATACAATGTGCAAATAACAGACATGCATTGCAAAATGTTTTCTGTTTTTATGATTGTTAAATGTAAATTGTGATGATGAGCTCGTAGAATCAGTTTTCATCACATTTTCAGAGTTTGTTACCTTACAGAATGCTTTAGGAAATTTTTAACACATTTAAACATAAATGAAAAACAAACAAAAGATGCTTTTGATAGTTCTTAGTGACATGCAATTTGAAAGACGCAAGATAGTATTAAATGCTCACCTAATACAGACTGTGGCCTGGTCTTATGTCTTTGACTTACTTGCCCTTCATTGCAGGGCTCAGATTTTGAATCACTCGCATCTTCACTATATGCTAGCATTCCCATCTGGTCATTATTATTAAAAATCTTTGTTGAATTAAAACTCTTTTCATTTTTGCAAGCTTCACAACAAAACTCAGATGTATCATCGACATGATAATTCTTTGGGTTCAAGTGGCCAGAACACTTTGAACAACGGAAACATCTTCTGTGGTAAAGTTTATGATCCACCATCAGTCTTTGTGCCAGATAGACGGGCAATCCACATGCAGCACATTTGTCAAGACCTGTCTTTCCAAATCTTATAGGAGTCTACAAGAGTGATTACAGAGTAAAGGAATCTAGGATATAGAATAGAACTTGCACATACACAAAAGAATAGTGCCAAATAAAGCAGACACAAAAAGAAACATTCTATATGCACTAGACAAAATACATAGCTATACTTACAACTGGATGCTTAGTCGTAGGAGATGAGGCCTTCGGCTCACTCTCAGAGGCTTTAGTATTCACTGCAAAAGAGTACAATACTGCTAATTTCAAACCAATGAATATAAAAGCATTTTGGTCATGAGTCACTCACCTGTATGACTAAGGCGCTGGTAAAACTGAGACAAATATGTTAATACTGACAATCTGTCTGGGACATCATTCTCGACCATATCCTCAGGATCCAATAAAGCAGGAATTCCTAAATGTTTTTCTGCTATGCTAAAAGCTAGCTGATTATTGTCATATATATTCTCTGGTTTCAGTTTGGAAAGGTCACTAAAATAAGTTAGCTAATAATTAATAAAGTGTTCGAATTAAAATACTAGTGGAAAATAACAATAATACTTACATGAGATCCGGCCGAAAATGATGAACTAATGCACAAAATGCCATTCCATTCCTCCAAGATGTTGTCATATTATCAATCTGTATATTAGGACAATCTTTTACCAATCGTTTGCACCATAATTCTAAAGCCTTAGTGCCTTTTACTTCCGACATTATTGTTTATTTTGTGTCACAGGTTTGTAATTTTACACATATCATTAGCGAATATGAAAGGTTCCCTTCTGTTAAATCTTTTTACATTCATACTGCTCTGAAATGTTAACTATTTCTTGATAATTAATAGGCAGATAATTCTAAAGCAACTGAAAGAACCGTACGAATCACTTTAAAGAAATTATTTTTATTTAAAACCATTATGTGTCAAAATAATAAGTTTGCTGATGGCAAAATTAGTTGGCAAGGACAACAGATACCGAATTATTGTCACAATGACAAATGTCATGTCGTCTAGAAATCATTTTCATAATTAAAATATTAAATGTGCCACAGCAATAAATAAATAAATATGATGCCTTGCCTATAAATTATTTCTTTTATGTTTATTTTGAGTTAATATTTACAACAGGTGTAGTCGCAAATAGTAGAAATTGAAATTTGTATGATGCAACACTGTTTTAATCGGATTGAAACATTTTGATACTAGGTATTAAAGTTATTAAATATGTTTTTAGCATAAATTGTCTGGTGTAAGACTTGTTTATATATTTTATATTTGAACAGATCGCATGAAATAGAAGGTGGAGAATTTTTCTTTTGAAGCATAGGTATACGGAGATGATAATATATAGGTCTTTGCAAAAGTACATCTAGGTAATTTGTTTCCAACATTACAGTTAGACTGAAAACCAACTTTAAGTCACAAAGAGGAGGTCGCAATTTATATTTAAAAAATCATAAAATAAATTAAAAATTTAATAAAATATTAATTTAGAACTACTATCAGCTAAAAAATCGAACGCAAAGTAGTAAAAAGTCGTAAAAAAAAGTAATCTTCTTGTTGAATGATATTTATTTACATTAATGTACAAAGTATAATGCATAACTTCAATAACATTATCCCAATTGACTTTAATCAAAAATTGGCCGACAGATTCCAAATATATCCGGCCTGTATCCAGCTGGACATTGATTGGGTACCGATATTATGTTCCTGCTCACATTTGCTTCATCCAGCAATTGAAGTATTTCCTCTGCATCCAAATCCAGTTGCCGCTTTTGGCGATATAATAATTCTGATTTAATGCTTTCGACAATTCTCTCCAAAAGACTGCCTTTACTGTAAGAGAATGCAGCGACTATCAATCCCAAGGCTCTCTTTGTTTTACTTGTAGCGTGCCTTGAATTAATTAGTGGGTGATTGTCTGTTATCTATGAATTTAAGTGATAGATAAAACGATTTAAATACGAGCTATTTGAAGGGTTCAGTGAAGTTTACAATTATTGATAATATTTCTTTGTTCATAACTGCTCTTACTTAGATTGTTCAACAGCACTCGGTGTCGGGCTGGTTGCTGCAAACATCCAAACGTCACGGCACACGCCATTAATCAACTCTTGACCCGGAGGGCAGTTTGTAGGGACCGTGATCATATTTAGCGGAGCATTTTCTTTATGTGCCCTGTTAATATAAATTACGTTTAATAACTATCACTAAGATTTAATGTCGGCTTGTAGCAAAATTAATTATTGTACTTATCCTGACATAACAATATAACTTTATCTTTAAGTTGATTACTTATCCGGAGGGCTATTAGAACTTAATCTTTTCTATTAAAACGGGTTGCGATACTTTATTTAAATAGTCATTTCTCGTTGGAGAAAGTATTGTTGAAGTTAGATTACACTTTATCTTGCATTGTTGTTGTCGTTTTGTCTAAATGATAAGTCTATTATCAATTTTGCTTCTGCATTTTCCGCATCAAATATCTATATCTATGATATTGCAAATTCTATAATTAGATAACTTACGAATCCTCAACATATGGCGGGATTGGACTCGTAGCACGATATCGCCAGACGTCGCGGCAAACGCCGTTAATCAGCTGCTGGCCCGGTGGACAGTTTGTAGGCACCGTGATCATGTTCCGTGGCCCTTTTTGTTTACTGTACTGTGGACTGAACATATTTTTATGAAAATCTGTCAATGTAGTTTATAGAAAGAAAGAACACAAAACTTGCACTTACACAACAATTAAGTAATCGTTGGTTCTAGTATGTAGACTAATCTTGTTTAATACATGGATTTAGCAGAAAAATGTCTTTGATTCGTGTTATTATGTTGTTACATTATTGACAACACTCTCGTTATTTAAAAAACACAGAGGTAAGAGTATGTGTTGTGCAGGAGTTTCGGCAGTGTGAACTCAATGTAATTTTTTATCGACTTCTACAGAGAAAGATCGCGCAATCACCATGTCAATGATCCGTTATCAAGATTTCTTATGACATCATAATGAAAAATCACTCAAAGTAAAGTGTTTCACCACTATTGTGATAATATTTCAATATTTTGCGCAATATTAAATATCTATAAACAAAATATAGCAACTTACTTTTCAAGGTCCATTGGCATATTTAGTAAATGATCCTGAGACCAAATATCTCTACATTCCCCGTTGACAAGTTGTTGACCATTTGGACAGTTTGCTGGCACCGTCACCATATTCCAAGGTAAATTATTATCCTTAGGCCTTCCATGTATCGCAGACACAATAGTTAATAATATTATGTATTTTATCATTTCCAATTATTTTTTTAGCTATCACAATTAGAAACGTCAGTAAATGCTACTAATTGGTTATTGAGCACTTTGATATTCCAGTGCTCTGTTTATATCAAGTTGATAATTCAATTACATATCAGATAGGGTATCTGGTTGGTGTATATAATGACGAACAATATATAGTTAGCAAAGACATTCCGACAATCTTAAGTAGGATTAAACTACTTAATTTTAGTTTTGATTTCAGATTTTTGTGTTTATTTATCTATCCGTACTAAAGCGTAAACACACTCTTTTGTAACGCAGGATATCAGCAATCACAGGCCTTTAAATTATTGAGTATTATTCTTTTAACAAAAAGCCCAACACTAGCGATACGTCTAAAGCTATATATTTACAAGCTTTGAAATTTGGGGTCAGTAAATTGGGAAAAATTGTTGTGCGAGAAACGGGCAAAAAAGTCAATATTAGCAAAGAATCAAGTATCAAGATTGTCATGGTTGCTTCAATTCTCAGTCGGTGGAGAGAGAAAACTTATCTCGAATGGGCTATCCACAAATACCACAGGAGTAAATATTCTTACGTTTTAAAGGCTAATGACATTAGGACTTATACAAAGATACAAACATACAATATTATAATTTATAACTATTACAATAATAATAAGGACTTATAGTTATTGCGTGTCGGTTGAGTCTGCGCATATTTTCCCAGGCGCAAATGAAGTTATCTTAGTACAAAGGTAACAGGAGCAATTTGCCAATTGGTCAGTCAATTGTTGATAAATTACTCAAATAGTGGTAAGTCGTCATGAGTCCGTTGAAATTTGTACTCAGTTCCTGGGGAATAAGTTACATAAACACATAGCAATGCCTTCAACGAGTTGAATAGCATTGTTTGTGTCATACAGGATCAAATCATACTTCCTTTGAGATGAGGAATATTATTCTCAAGTGTCAGTGAGGGCCCTACCATTGTCTCATTTAGCACTTTTTTTCTTGAAATGAAATTGTACTTAGTTCGTACTTACGGCAAAACACTAAAACTTCAATTCACGTCTTTTTTTTTTACTATGAAAAACTTCCTCAACTTAAAATGTTTACTTCACTTCTAGCCACAGAATAATTTATAGCATCAGCTATAATCTGCTTGTATTACATAGTTGTTAATTGAACATACGGCCAAGGTTCAATGAGTAAGTCTGGTAATGAAGTTACTATTTATATAAAAAAAAATATATTGTTTTATTAGCATTTTCTGCTAGCTTAGGATAATTTGCATTATATCTTTAATTGCATTACAAAATGCAGAAAATAAGTGCTTAGTTAAGTTATGCAATAAGTTAGATGCTTGCGTTGTAATAAATATCTTCGTTTCGCTGCATTTGTGGTTTTTAGCACAGTATGCGGATTATTCAACCTCGTAGTAGTGAGTTTTATTGATTCAACATTCAAAGTAGTGTTTGTTTGTATCCGTCTCACTCACAGCTTGCCTCGCGCGCTGCCTGCTGTGTGCTACGTGCCCCCCTATTACATCGTTTGTAATACCAGGGTGGGCGATCGATCATTAAGCACTTTTCTAACAATTGGTCGTTCTAGAAACATATTGTGTTTAGCGCTCGCTGCGGTAGCCGCATTCATTTGTTTGTGATTCTTGTACTCTGTTTATATTTCATGTTTTGTGTGTGTTTTGCGCAAAGAACATCACGAAAATGAACAAGATAATTATTTTGATGTTATTGTTGGCATCTGCAACAATTAATATAGATGCCAGAAAAATGTCTTCTAGAGGTCGGAGTTCATCGAAAAGCACTTCGAGCAGATCGAGGTCAAACGCACACCCCGCACCGACTTCTCTGAGTTATCCTCAACCATCAGTCGCTAAGCCTGCTTTATTCGGATGGCAAGAAAAACCATCACGAACAGCCCAGAAGCCGTCTAATAAACAAAGCCACTCTTATCCGTCTAGTCGTACGGGCCAATCGGGGAATAATGCACCCAAACAACCACCCTCCTATCAAGAAAGTATTCAAAGAAGTAACGCTCCTGCTCCTGTTCTACAAACACCACAGAGAAATCCGGCGCAGTCACAAGGGACGAACCAAAACAGTCACTCGTATCCCACTTCAAACGGATTATCAGGTAGCTCGAAACCCGGCGGGTTGTCTGGTGCTGGTGCTGGTGCAGGCTACCCACAGCAGCAAAGTGCGGGTGGTGCTTCTGGAATTGGCTATCCTCAGCACGGGACTAGCTATTCTGGGTCTAATGCAGCACCACCTCCTTACAGTCCAGGAAATGTTAATAGGCCGTATAATACCGGCAATCAAGCAAACACATTCGGAAACGGATATCAACATCCACAAGGGCCACCACCTCCGTATTCGAGTTTCCCACAAAGTTATGGCGGATTTGGTGGTCATGGATATAATCCAGGCTATGGCCAACAAATGCCAGGGTACTTTGGTAACTATGCAAATAATGGAAAAAGTTTCGGTGGCATGAGCAGAACAGGTTCTGCACTCACTGGCGTCGGTATTGCAGGAGCCGGAGTCGGTACTATATTAACCGGCTTGGCATTATGGAATTTAGCTAGATCAACTGGTCATCAGCATCATACTGTAATATATGACAACAGAGGTCAACCAGTAGCTGTTGCTCCTGGTAACAGTACGGAACCTGTCGTAGACCCTATATTGGGTGATTTGGTAAACTGTACACTAACGATAAGCAATGATAACGTCACAGAAGTCTTAGCTATTCCTTGCGCAATAGCAACTTCATTTACACCGGACGCCGATGTGAAAGACGCTGACATAAACAATAACAATGGCGATAACACGAAATGTACTGTTACTGTGATTACCAAAGCTGGCAAAGAATTCATGACAACAATTCCCTGTTCTATATTGCTAAGTACCGCCGCAAGTAATAATGTGACTGAGCCACCCATCCAAGTCAATAGTACGGAGGTTGATGGAACATTGAAACCCGTAGAGAATATTCATGCACATCAACCGGAAGCTCTTACACTTAACGAAACAGTTGAATATAACGCCACTTTGAATTGTACCCCGGAACTGGGTGAAGTCAGAGATCCTATTAATCCTTGTCTAAGTGTGACAAGTAATTTAACTGTAATTCCGCTCTCTACAACGGACAAGTCGAAGTAAATAAGTCAATAATTGTAACTTTAGAGTATTCTGCCCAACTAATAGAATCTCTGTTGAAAGGGGGTTTAGATAGTCTTATTTTGCTCACCAGTGCTGTAATAGTAAGTCTCAATGAGTGTTATCTATAACATTGCACACGTGATTTGATTGCTAAATATTGTTTTAGTTAAATATTTTATTTCATGTTATTCTGACAAAATGTGTTAAAAAATATTTTAATTCTTATGTTTTGATTAGAATAAATTAGAATCTTAAAGAAAAAATAAATTTTTTGAACTTAAATGGTTTTATTTCAAGGTAATTAGAATATTAAATTGTATGTTTGAGGTCGCGAGAAAATCGGACTTAACCAAAGAAGAATCTCCATTTTTATCAGAAACTCGTTCTAATGAAGCCGAAGATTAGCAATAAAATGAGAAAATGTTACAGGGGTCTGGCAGCACCCAATGACTGTCTTTGGTCGATTGTTTATCTATTCCATTGTCTAATTGTCTATGCTTTTCAAAATGTTTACATGATCTTTTAGTGATTTTATTTCATTTTTACTAATTAAATGTCGACTTAAGAGTTTGATATTTAACTAATATTATAAAACATAAAATGTTGTGTAACAATATGTGCGTGAACTGCATTTAATCAAGTAAAAAATGACAGCTCCTTAATTCATAACTTACACTAATAAAACTAACAAAATTGCCTATTTTGTTCAGTGCCAGTTTTTAATATTAAGGTCAATAGTATCCAAAATACCCAATATTTCATACCAGGCACACCTTATGGTTTTATAAAGAACTCGTAACAAAATATAACAATATGTCTGATCCTACTATTCAAACTTTCTGCTGTCACCATACTGGGAGTAAAGAAGACTTGGCAATTAGAATTATGGATGAGTTTAACACCGAATCTTATAATGTTGTGTGCTTGGTCTCATCTACGATAGGTATATTTGGCTCGATTTATCAGGTGATTTGAAGTTTTACTCTGTATACCTTTTATATGACAAGAATATTTATTTCATAATTATTTGTTTTAGATATTTCCATGTAAAACATTTAGCCATTCAAATGGGTTTGGAAATAGGACAACATCCCGAGCAAGAAATATTATAATTTGGCTAGCTGTTGCAGATTTAATGGCATCTTTGGGTAATTAAAAAAACTTTTATTAGTGGCACATAATGTTACTTTGCTTTTACTCTAATAGGAGTCTTGTACTAAATTTATGCTATTCCTGGATGGGTTATAAAAGTATTTTTTTTGTTACAACCTGCCTTTCCTTTTATATGATATTCTTCAAAGTGTACAGTATGTTAAGGTAGAAGGCTAAATAAAGAGAATTTCTTATTTATTTCAGGTGTTCTTGTAAGGTCATCACTTTGGTTAAAATATAAGAGTATTATGCCTTTACCTAATGATGATATGAGTGTTTTATTCTGCAGCATAACTTCTGTAAGTTATTAATTTCTACTACATACTAGATTTTGCCAGTGACAATGTCTGCACGGAATCATAAAAAAAAGTATGTAGCCTATGTGTTTTCCAGGCTATGTACTACATTTGTGCAAAATTTCGTTCAGATCCATTAAGTGGTTCAGGATATATCTTCTAACAAATATTCATCCATCAATCTAAACTTTCACATATATAATAATAGCAAGATGTTAGTCTAATAAGTGTAAATACTGGAATGATAACTTTGTTTCATAGGCATGGACTCAATACTTTTACACAGCAACTTGGTTTTGGACATTTTTTTATGCTATAGACACTTTGCGTACAATCAAAGGTCGGGACTCTCATCCTACAATTTATCATTCTATTGCTTGGGGAGTGCCGGCCGCGACCACTGGTATTGGTTTATCTATACTCTACATTCCTAATGCAACGTAAGTTACATCTTTAAGGTACAATTATATTATGAGATATAACAATCACCATATTTATATTCATACAATCTTTATACTCATTTAGGTGATGGTATAAAATAATTAATATTAATATACAACTTATAATCTGAATGTGTTTTCTTACATTTCTTCTTATTTTACTAAGCTAGTGACTCTCCCATGGTTCAATTGCTAAGCATAATTAAATTGTATACAGTTGAATGTGGATTAGCAAAAGTACAAGGGACCGAGATATTTGTCTCACTCAAAGAAGTTTCTCTCTAACAAAGTTTTTCGCTTATGAAGACTGTCTGCTAGGACCTGAAAATGATTCACGCTTATACAGGTTTGACTAATATGTTTTTTACCTTTTTAGATGTCATAATTTAAAAACGATAACAAGTGCTTTCTTGAGAATTCTACCAAATTACTGTGCGACTTATGTTCCAATAGCAATGGTAATGATTGTTAACCCTGTGCTCTACATATTAGCAAGCAGAGAGGTGGAGATGACTGTAGCATTACCACTTGCTCAGGTATACTCATAATATTAATATGTTTTACTAAAATCTTGACAACACAATCTCTTTATTTAGTGTAAAATTTTACTTAGGAAATGATCTCAAATATTATTTTTAACATTTTTGAACACAAGATATGTATTATATTTGTCCGAGTGCTATGAAAATATTATTGTTTTATTTCAGTTTACTAGTAAAGAGCGAAGAGTTGTTGACACATTAAAATTAAAGTTTTTACTTATAAATGTTGTATTTTATGTATGCTGGCTACCTAATCTTGTGAATGGTGTTATGATATGGACAATGTGGTTCAACATGCCAGTTAAAATTATCATCTCTATTTGGTATATAATGGTAAGCAAAAATTATGATCTCTTGGATTTTAATATAAATATATTTATAAGAACATTATTATTTTACAGGCTCTGATGAATCCATTGCAAGCATTGCTTAATGCTTTAGTTTACAGAAGATGGAATACAAATGGTAAAAAGTATAAACCTACGTTTTCATCCATACATAAAGAGTTAAATTTGCCCGATGAACTATCACCTCTCTTGGGTTCAGAACCTCCTCGGATGCAACTGTCGCCGTTACCTCCCGGTATCAATAATTATGCGACAATGTAATCCAAGTGATTTACTTAAAGTCTAATATAAGGGTAATATTTTTCTTAAGACTGCGTTTTTTGATATATTTACAATTTTAACAACATATTTGTGATACAATAATGGACCATTAAACTATTTGTAGTGAGTAATAATATGCATTTACATATGTTTATTCAAATATTTATATGTTAATATGTTGTATTTATAATAGTGTGTATAATTAATTTTTATTTATGTTCTGCAAGTTTAAATGTTGTGGTATATGTTATGAGACATTATTATTTATGTGACACTTTCCATAAGCATATTAAAATAAGATTGAAATTCCTTTTACATCTAAATATCCAATATCTCAGTTAATAATTAGGACTTATAAAGAATCATATAATTATGTTGATATAAATCTCAATTTTCCTATCAATTACAAGTTCCTTTACATTGTTGTATGTTACCAGTGCTTTTTAGTGAGTGATTTTTATACAACATTTTTGCACCTAAAATAGTTTAAATAGGTATAAAGTGCAATAAACGTATTTTAGCCCAAAAGAAAACTAAAATAGTTTTTTAATTAATTGCAAACTAGTGTAGTGTTATATTGTTTTTGTTAAATTTATATGGTTTTATCTCTTTTTATAAAAAAAGATTAATTATAATTTTTATGACAAAATAAAAAATAGTTTAAAACATATTTGTTTTATTTTTTACCATTACTATGTATTTATTATATCTATTGGTAGTCAAAGGTCAAGATTATTTTAATGTCAGTGTATTTTTTTATAATATACAAATGAAACATTTAGGGCATACTAGATGTATAATCAAACAAGCAAACTTATGTTTTTTGTATATTTAATTGACTAAGGAGACTTTAGAGTGGTAATTATTGAGCTACAACTAGTAAAATCTTATTGGTCAAATGCAGTGGTGATTTCATGGTGCTATATAATGACAGTTTAACATTTTATTTTATAAATAAATTCCCTTTTATTATAAACCAGCATACATTCGAGAAAATCACTAAACAATTGAGTATTTAATACATAATTTTTATATACAATTTACAAAGATATTTTTAATATATTAAGTCCATATCACATTTAGACATCATGGTCAGTTTCAGGTGGTGCCATTGTTAAATCGGTAATGTCCTTAACTATCATATGTGCAACTTGCCACGCCATTTCTTCTTCAACTCCGGAATTAGTCGGTACAAAACGACTAACCATCTTTTTTAACACTGATTTCTGTTTCTTATCTGGATCCGGTTCAAATTTCGATTCAAATCTGCCGAGACTATTAATTCTTCCAAGAATTAATCCGTCATGCTTTTTCCTTTGCCACAATGAGTCAGCATTATACAATTGATTAGAATCTATGGTCATATCAGGTACGGAGCGGTTACGTTTTTTCCTGTAGAAAGGGTCACCCATTGCTAGAAGAGTATTTTGAGTACTTATGCTAAATTCACTACTACAGTCTGAATGAGACTTAAATTTTGAATTCCATAAATGATCAACTGAATTGATCATTTCCGAAAGATAGTTATAATATAATTCTGAGCCAAGAAATAGTTTTGCATAATTGGTCAATGTTTTAAATATAATTTTGTAAGGTAAATCAAAGCATGTGGGCAGTGGGCCACCTACTCTGCATATGTCGCTTTCAACTTGCAGTCTAATTTCAGTTGGGAAGCCAATGGGATTTGTCGCTTGTAATGAAAAATATTTGTCATAAAGAACTATTGCATCTCCTTGTGCCTGCTCGGAGTCGGAGGAATTATTATTAATAAGATTCTCTCTGAAGTGCATTACTGCCATTATGAACTCTAACAAAATAGTACACGATTCTTGTTCCAGGTATTCAGTAAAATAAAATAATATTGTCTCATTGTACAATATATCTTGAAGGTTGATCGAACCAGCAGTCAATATATCTATTTGGGCCTTAATATAATAAGGACTTATTAAAAAATCATCAATATATGTATTCTGTATTATCAAGAACAAAGTGTCCTGTACTGGCTTAAAACAGTCTTTATTAATAATTCCTCCGGGTTGACATATGTTCGATATTACACATTTCCTAACACTATCAGGAAGATCTAATTTATGTGGGGCTTCAAGTGCTATATATTTTTTAAACAATTTAACTGCTTCTTCCGCTACATTAATCAATTTACCACATGTTATACATGTCTCCAAAGTATCTTCACATTCATAATCAAGTGAATTCTTTCTTATATCAGGTTTATATTGACTTAAACTACTAGTGCTTCTCGATAAACTAACTGTTTGTGACATCATCTCCTTATAGTCATTTGAAAGTTTATTACATTCACATTGACAATTATATGATTTGTCATTTTTATTTTCAATTGCTGATTCACCGATTCCATTACGAATATTGGTTTCAAATTTATCCAACTCTAACCAACATTTAATCATTTCAAGTTTTCCTATTGCTTCCATAAAGGAAATAAAATGTTTAATTGCTTTTTTTGCAATCAAAATGTCATGTATATTCAAAGATAATTTCGATTTTTTCTCGAATACATTCGCTAAATCTGTAATTAGCAGATAACACAATTTAAGGATGTAATGTTAAAAGTCATAATAAGAAAATTCTTTTGAAAATATTACCTTCTACATTAACTCCTATTTCTAAATTTATAGGAGTTTTGTGTTGAACATTATTTGAGTTATTTAGCTCTGGAGGTCGCACGGGGCATCCAGTTTTACCTTTTGCTGTAAATATATTTAATGATTGTATTAGGCGTTCACGTCAAACTTTAATTAAAATAAAAATGTTGTTTGTCTTACCTGCGCTTTTCCAAAACTTAATCATTTTGGAACTTAGAAGTCTCTACGATTATTCGAGAGCTATAAGTAACAGAAGTAATGAGACATCTTAGTTTTCGCAACAGCTTCGATAAACGTAAACAATAACAAAATGGATACGGTTTTATTTTGTAAATATGAAATCCAGAATAACCACCTATTGCTATTACTCAAATTCTGACATTGGCAGATGACAGTTTCATTCCGTTTTTTACTTTAAAATTATTTTGTAAATTTTAAAACCATATTTTTTTACATACTGCCTTAAAATAACAATGTATTAAACTTGTGCGTAAATATTTTAAATCAGTTTTAAATTAAGTTTTGTGTGTCATTATGTACAAGAACATACTTAATTTTATTATAAATATTTTTTTATAGTTTGTATTGGCTCGTCTCGTTTCACTGTTTACATATTTATCAAACTGAAATTATCCTTATGTAGAGCCAGTATTTCTAGTTCTCCATACTTCGTGATCAGTTATTATTGTACATAAATTGTGACTGCGAGTCGGAAATTATTGACTTACTAAACCCCTTGCCAAATGCAATTGAGTAATTGCTTGTTCAATCTTACTCATTAAAAATGCGAAAGTTTGGATGGACATAAAAGATGCATGCTGGATGTTTGGAACAGAGTCAGATCACACTGTCAAATTATTTACGTTAAACATAAAAGTATCTTCAATGTATCTATAGTGTCGTGCTATAAAAACATGCTTCGTAAAACGAAAGCTTCATCTTAAAAATTTAGAACTCTAGTGATATTTTTCTACCTTCTACCTTTTCCACAGATCACATTTTGTCTTATGTAGTAGAGCAGTAATGTTATAATAATACCTACTCTACTCTTAATGTACGTACGGACCTTGTGTTTCTTTCGTAGTTGGAAGATAGAATTCATTTTAGTGGTAGGTGCTCCTCATTTAAACGAATAAAACAGTTGTTCATTACAGTTTTATGCTAATTATGATTTTATTAACATGTAAATTACTAGAGTGCATATTTATCGTCCAAATTCAACGGGACTGCAGATTGCCTTAACAGAAATTAAAAAATTAGCAAGCAATTTGAGCAAATTTTTGTTTTGAGACATCAAACTATTATTATTTGTACTATTGTATAAGTTCTTACATTAAAGGAATAAAATAAAGTAGCTAAGTATTACTCATTAGTAGTAAATAGTTAATCAGAAGGTGCCATGCAGCTTCTTGGCTTGTTGCACCCTTGTGTATGGGTGGGTGTTAGCAAGACGAGATATTTATTTCAATCAAATAAGTCAAAAAGTAAACATTTTAATTTTAAGTAAGCTTTATTAAGGACTTATAAAATAGGTCTATTTGTACTACGTAGAGTAAAAAATCATTTACGATCCTTACGCAACGCGGAGACGCAATGCACTGACGGAGGCTATCGACCTTCCCACGGTTACTTGAAATAACTGTTAAGTTGTTGGAAATAACTTGGTATCTTGAAGCGCGCCAGGGTGTCCGCTCGGCCGCCGCGGCCAGTCCGCGTCAATCGCCAGGCTCGATTACAACGAACATCAACCCGTTACATTCCCGCTTATCCGTATCCAGCAACATTTTAACACAATGAGTGCTAAATATACTTTTTTCATTTACTACCTTTTAACGGCTTGTCATGTTAAATCAATTTCATACGATCAGCGGCAAACGGGTGAATTTAACGTTCAAGTTGATGTTAAGGATGTGCAAATTATTGCTCTCATGAAAGGGGGTAAAGAGGAGTACGTGGTAAGTTCGTGCAATAATTATCTTCCTATTCTATAATTTATTTTATACTTTATTAAAGTTTCACTATTTAAATATCATCACCTACAGAGATGAGGATAAATCAGTTATTAGAATACAAAAAATCTATGATGGCTAATTTAAATTACGAAAAAAATACATAAATTAATTTTCCGTTTTACGTCAAGTTTTAAATATCAAGTGTGATTTAATAATTTCAGTAGTATAATAAGTCAAAAAATATTTTTATGTTTTAACATAGGTTTACAGGTACTCAATTTATTTAATGGGATTGTGCGACTGTTTTAAAGACGATTCTAGCGTAAATACAGTAAATTATCCGGCTTTAGTTTTTCGATGTTACTGCATCATTTTTGCAAAGTTCCCAACCATTTGCCATACTCTGTCGAAATGAATAAACTTCGCGCTATTTGTCTTTTTAGCGGATAGGGCTGTAATTGTAATAATAGCATAGCGGAGTAGACCAGACTGGTTTGATTAGCGGGCAAAGCTTTTTGTAATAAATTAATACCTTCAAGAATAGGCTAACATAGCATCCGTAATTTTTAAAACTTTAATAGTCAGCGTCAGATCTTGATAAGATTATACCGTTCTAATTATTGAACTTTAAAAACGATAACATCACAAAATTATACAAACTCATAATTAGTTCTAACGGTAAATTGAAACCATTATTTGGAAATGAAAAAATCCATAGTTCGATATTCGTATATCTTCTAGATTGCTTTGTCGTATAAAAAAGTACGCAGATAATGCAGCTAATGAAATGCCGTCTCACTATTACAGGACTATGACTACGCCTATGATTATTCAGAGATGACAATAAAGCCGCAAAATCGTACTACGCCGAAACCGACGACAACCAACGGTACAAGCGCGACAACAGATTCAATAAGAGATAAAACAACAATAGCTACAACGGTGCTCGTCGAGCGCACGACTTCGCCGCCCATTCCAGAGACATTCAACACAACACTTGCGGATGTAACAACTATAAAAACTACAGTCGAGATTAATAATGTAACAGAAACTGCGGTAACGGTTAAAAAGAACGTGACTACAACAACCGACTCTACGAATACTGGATGTAAGAAGGGATTCGTTTTGAATCAAAAAGGGGATTGTGAACTGAAATTACAAGGAACAGGAAACGCGTAAGTTTTGATAATTTCTATCTGAACTGATGAGTAAAGGCTGCGTCTGTACACCCATCTTTATGACGCACATGGTAGAGGTTCCCATCCATTGATACTTTATCGTTCATTTTTTTTTATGTAAATAGACAAAATAAATTATAGGGAACCAAAACCGACCATTACAAATCATAGAATGTTGTAGACTTTGCGGCAAAATCAGGCAGATTGACCAATTAGATATGGTAAATGAAACAATCCTAAAATTTATAAGTTGTAAAGCTTAAATAAAAATTTGGTTTATCAGAGTTGATTCAGACTATAATACTATAACACATTTTAATTACATCAAAATGTGCTTTTTTTAATTAAACTTATATTTGCAGATTGCTTAAGCTGGTAAAGCTTTCACAAAAGCTGAAGTTAAGAAGAGAAAACAAAAGTATGACAGAAGATGATTAATAGAAGATGCCATAAGATTACAATAAATATGTAACAGTTAAAAAAAAAATTAAATAAAAGTTAATAATGTCCAGGGACTCCTATTAAAGTTGTTTTTTTTAAACTCTAGTTTCCTAAGGGACTCTTAAATAGTAGTATTGTGTATAAAAGTGAGAAAATGAGTAACAATTTTCAGCTTGTGTCTCTTTAATAACATATTTGTGTGCATTTACAATGTTGTGCATCAATAAATGTTTGGAATTAATATTTGGTGTGGGACGGGCACTAGTGAACATTCACATAGAAGTTGTTTTGTACTATTTGGTGTGTAATTACAATATTTTGTAGCTAAAATATATTTCACACATTTTTATATAGTTAAACACAATGAACACATACTAAAATAGTATAGGTATGCTGATGACATAATTAATGGTATGAGGAAAAATATACATATTTTGTTATTTTGGTTATTTGACAAGAATAAATCTTATTTGGTAAATTTTAGTATACTGAAAACTACCGTGTTGGAGTTAACTAAAATTTGTTGTTGAATTGACTGATCCAAATAGATTTACTAAAATTTTAACACTAGATTCCTGACTGCAAGATACCTACTTTTAACAACAAACTGAAAAACAATTAATTGCAAGGTTATTATTTTTCATATGCTGAAAAGTCAAAATATTGACAATAAGTAGTACAAGGAACAATAATAGTTACTAATAACATTAGGCACCAGCAGTGAGAGCTGACGAAGGCTGAATTAGCTAAACAACACACACAATATGTCCCAAATGTAAAGAAACAATTATAATTTACACAGACAAAACAACAAGGGAATAAAAGCAACCATGGTAATGAACACTGGTATTAAAACAGATGTTTCCATTGCATACGGGTCGGGTTGTTTGGGGCCACTGGCCCTCCGTGACTTTGTACTTGTCTCCTCAACTTCTTCTTTTATCTCTTCCATGTCATTATCCGGCCACTCTAATGGAGGCAGTTTTGGAACTTCATCCAACCTCCCTCTCATAACATAAAGTGCATTAATTTTTGGATTGTCCCGGTAACCTTTAATAAATTCTACTTTTATTTTGCCTCCTCGTATATCTGACTCTTCCTCATTATAATATAGTTTACCATTTCGAATGGTATATGGTATATATTCATCATGAGCCACACCACGTCCCACTTTGTCAAATATGTCCAAGTCGGCAACAATCGTATGGTCCCCGTTTAACACGACATCAAATACTTTCATATTAGGTGCGTTGAAGTAAACCTCACTAAACTTTAAAACTAAAACATAATCCCCATCAGACTTCGCAGGTATATCATAGCCAAAAGTACTATGATGATACCTTTCAGTTTGGTACAAGATTTCATCTTTTGGGTTAACTCGACGCATAATTACGAGTTGTTTTCCATAATCAGAAGCTGTGCCAACTCTTCCTTGTAATGGATCTTTTTCGTAATATATACCGTGAATATCTGTATGGGCTGGTCCACCGGCATTTATAGCGTAAATTATTTCGCCTAGTCCAGTAGCTCTCTTTAGTAAAAATAGGTAAATAATACCTAAAATTAACATTCGCATCATCGTTTTAGAAGGCTATTGAATACTTCTTAACTTTTGTAAATAGCACTTTTATAACTATTTGTCCACTCATATATAGTATTTTACCAGGTTTAATAACCGGTAAGCCATTGATGCTATTTTCGTTTATAACTACAAATAGAAAGTCTAAGAATTTGGAATGGGACTGCGATTCGAACACAAACGTGTAAAAAAAGCTATACGATTTGTAATTTCATGTCACAGCATAGATTATAAAATCTCACGAATCAGAGCCGAGATCTCTATAAATGGATGAGTCTTTGTTTATTGAAAATGACAGCCTTTTCAAGTTGAGTTTTTGAAGCTTTTCGAAGTTACTGTCACTTTATTCTATTCTTTTATTACTTCGAATCCCGAATACCACTACTAACTTGTACTGCCAGCGCCAAAATAGTAAAAACCAAAATATTAAACATCACTTCTTTTAGCCTGTCCTATTGCAGAGGTCAGTGGCCAAAAGTGTAAGTTGGCTTGCATGTTGTATGATTTTACCACGGCAAAATCTTTAAGTTATTAAAACCTTTACTGGGGTAATGCAGGAAATGGTAATTGTTTTTGGTAAAAGTATTTGGATTTTGTACACATTACATTTTGTAAAAACTATCCCCAGGTAATAGTTTTTTTTACATTTTCTCACTCCGTGCGTACTATATTGTGAGATGCAGGCAACATTCTAATAATGCAGGTCACACACGTTATGGGCGTCTGCTGCCAAGCTTTCACCGACGATGTGGTCCTGATGTTTTAGATTGGCGATATCGCTGATAGAATCGACATAAATGTATGAAACTGATATTGACATTCGATAAATCATGTGCTTTTTACGAGTGAGATATCGAGAGCCATTGTCAGTTCCATACATTTTTGATATTCGCTATAGAATCGCTTCGCAGCGAATGTACTTTGAGTAACCCCATAGTATATTATTAAATACTAGTTAACCCCCGTGTTTTATCAGCACAGGGCTGAAACGAATTTAGAAGACGTTACAAGACGTCGTTCGCTTTTGGATAAAACGGATTAATTAATGCTTCGAGAGACAAATTTTATTTAACACGTATTTGATAAAGGAGCTTACAGACTTATGACGGATTTACAACAACTCTGTGCAAAATAAACAAACTAGAGATTATGACTGTTAAAATTAATTGTATTTATGGTATGGTATTAATCTCAATTAAATTACCATTTCCTTCTTTTATACGAAATGTTTTTTTTTATAGAGCGGGCAGAGAAAACGACTTAATGAGACAATAACAATTATACTAAACTTTAATTAAAAAATAAAAAGCGTCATTTTTTAACGGTTTTAAGCAGCTAGAGACGCTTATTTCATTGTACGTTGTCTAATAAAGATTCATTATGATTTTGTGCTTTATTTGACTCGTGCTTATCCTTACTTTACGGTTGTTTTTATTGCCCTGCGGCGCATTTCATGATTTTGGTGTAAAGATTAGTAATATATTTTTCTTTGGTCACTTTATGTGAGTTTTGAAGCGATATATTACTCTAAAAATAATTTAATTGAATCTTTTAAACATGTTGTACTAGTGTCATCGGCGGAATTCACTTGTGGCATAAAACCGTTTCTGCTGTTGTCAGCACAAAATATTGTACAAATACCGAATGAGCAACGTGATTTTTTGGTTTGTTTCCAAGTTTCATGCTTTTAAAGTTTTGTTATATCTATTCCAAATACAAACCTCATATTTGTTTTCTTGCACTTCCTAAGAAAGGATTTTTACAGCAAGCGACACTTTCAAGCTCACTGCTCAAAAGCTTTGATCTTTGTAGTATTGTCGTAAGAAAAAAGTTGAACTAAAATGTGCCAGAAGCATTATAAATAAATAAGACATGTAACTTGCATTTTTTTTACAAAAAATACACTTTATGCTTTATGTGGTTGTACTCGACTTAATATGTCTATTCATATTTAATTTCATTCAAGCTTGCACTATCTAATACAGTCAGCCTCATGATCTTGTAATAAACTGTACAAAAATTGATATACAATAACAACGGTTGGGAGTAAACAAAGAAAAGTATTATAAAATATTTATTGAATTAACAATTTATTAATGATGCTTTTGTGATTTATTTTCTGTTTTGTGAATACTGGCACATCTAAATAATTGCATATATTCTTTTTCTGTGTAAGGGTATTGAGAAAAGGGTTCAATTTTTTGTACATTAAAATAATTTACAATATTGCGCATCATATTTTTTACGAGGTTATATAAATAACGCCTTTTCCTTTTTCTGTTAAAATCAACAGACGTCCACTGCTGTAGAAGTAGTAAAGTTTCTCTATGAGCTTTACAGATCATTTCGTTGCGCGGACTGGCGTGCCCGTCTTTCGTTATGACAAGCTTTTGAGACCCGCAGCTGTGATCTCTATGACTTACTTTTTGAACGCTTGTACATTTGCTAACCGTGTGAACGGTGCAGCGGCATTGAAGCGACTTCTCTTTTTTAATTGGAGGTGCTTTACCTACTTGAACGTGTTGAGATCGAAAGTTTTGGCTTCGAATTGCTTTTAAAATACTTTCAAATTCGTCCGTGTCAGCGGCGGTCTCCTTCCGCCTTGGTGTGGGCAAGGGGGCAAATGTTTCGGTTGGTTTTTTCTCAATATCAGGTGGATTATTCATTTCGATTTTAAATAGTCGCCTTTGAATGGCCTCTAATAACTCATTAGAGGGATCATTCACGAGATGCGCCACGCCCCAGAGATATCCAGACATTATAAATTTAATGTGTATTTTTTTATTTATGCAATAAATGTATTAATAATCACTTTGAAATGAATTAAAACAGATCTTTTGATCAATTTCTTCACTGTATAAATTAATTTTGAAATATGTCACATGTCAACAAAGAGTACAAAACAGTAACTATAATAGTATGGATAGGCGTAGAGATATGAGTTACCTCTGGATAAGTGGCAGTTTTCACTAGAAGTTTGAGCATTTAGAAAAATCCAGACATAAATATCGATCCTCAACACTACTTAGAATTGAAACTTTAAATGTATTTTACAAATGGGTCAGCTTAAACTGATCGATTTGAGTTGAACTTGTATTCCCTGAAGTACGATTAGAATTGGAAATCTGTTTTATTGGAGTTTCTCGGTCTAATAAAACTGTTTGCTGACAATAGCATTTTGTTATGGACGATTCTAACTTAATACCGACTGTCACTGAACCATTTAATAACTGAACTAGAATAATTTTGTCACAAAAAAAAATGCCTATTCGTGACGTATAATGCGACTATATTAATATTAGAAGACAACAGAGATTATTCAACAGCCATTAAAATAATAGTTTCTTTTCTAAGTATTTATCAAGTATGTATTATACGCATATAATTCCACATATAAAGAAAAATAATGCCAGGACGTTCTCAAAAAATTATATTACTATTATAACTTGCCGCAAAACATAAGAAATGTACCTTTAATTTTCTTTTATTTCTTCTAAATTGTGTGGGGGCGGGTACTGTACTGTTGGACTTAAGTTTTTACTACGTCTGAAACGTTTATGTGTGCTAGTTACCTCATGTTATGTCTGAAGACAGGGAGATAATGTCAAAAAATAATAAAAAAAGTTTTATTTTCTGACCCTTTGACCACGTCTAGGGTCACAACTACATGCGACGACATGGAAGCCTCACCTTTCACCTTACGCAGATAATGACTAGACACGGCTGCTTTGGGGAATATCTGCACAGAATTAGACGCGAGGAAACCGCAAGATGATTTAATTGTAACGTAGAGGAGTGTGATACCGCTACCCACACTCTCGCGGTATGTCCAGCATGGGACTTAGAGCGGCAAGCGCTAACACAAAAGATTGGCGACGACCTGTCTCTGGCAGCAGTTGTGTCCACAATGCTGAGTGGAGATACAAAGTGGAAGGCTGTAGTCTCCTTCTGCGAATCTGTGTTGTCCAAGAAGGAGGCAGCCGAGCGGCTGCGAGAGAGGTCTGACCCCACTCGGCGAAGACGCCGCCGTGGGGTAACCGCGCTCCGCCTCCGGCCCACTCGGTAAAGGCGCACTTTTGGGTTGCGAGCGTTCGGGGTAGGGTCCTGAGCGCTCTTAGCAGCTCAGAGAAGGCGGGCAAAACCCAAGCGTGTGAGGGGAGACAGTAGTGTTCCCGCTGTTGGCGGCCACGTGGGGTTTTAGTCGGTGCAATTCCGACATAATCCGACTCTAGCCCCCATAGAGTCGTATATGCGTAGGCATTTCCCCACGAGAAAAAAAAAAAGAAAAAAAAAAGGTCACAACTAATTTTTGGTCACTGCGACAGAGCTAGTGTCTTTCTGCGAATAAATTCACGCTCTTTTGCCTCGGAATAGCGGAATTATATGTTTTACTTGCACATATAATCATCAAAGTATCATCTATCAAAGTATGTATCTTGTACCTCTTGTATTATTTGCTACGTGCCATTCATTAGGTCTCTAAGTTTAAGGCGGATTAAGGAACTTTGTGGCGAGTTAAGTGCTCCTGAACGGATATACTCGTACATTTGGAAGCAGCTAACAGAGCTTGAGCGTCTTTGCTAAAATTTCTAATTAAAAGTTTCTTTTCCTGATTGCTGAGTTAGAAAGAGTTGTGACATCTTGAAGCAGAATATAAGCTTTAAAGATACAAATCTTTCGAAATTATAACTACAATAATATTTATTATCATGGTTTATTGATTTCTGTAAAATAAATACATGAAATTGAAGTCCTTTGACTTATATAAGTTAAAAACCAAACTGAAACATGAAAAATGCTAACGTGAAAACGAAAAGGCTCTACTGGAAACCAATTTATTTTGTAATTAAATCACAATCCCTCAATTGGCTGAAATCTGTCGAAAGCGTCTCAATTTATTGCCTCATGTATTCCCTTGCAGGTTGAAAAACGATTTAAAAAAAGAGAATAAAAAAATATATATTGTTAATATCAAGTTGAAATGGAACAAGTATCTCCAACCAAACACAACAATTTGAATTATTTATTTTATATAAAAATAACAATGTTTCGGTTAGTTACTTTAACTGGCTGTCGACTGAAGTGTCAGTTAAATAAATTGCATGTCAACGGTAACAAGATCGTTTTTTAGAAAACAGCAAATAAGCGAAAATCGTTTAGGGAAAAGTATGTTACATGTTTTTTTCTGTTAAATTAACGTGCTCACTTTAGGCTCACGCTTTAGGTGCCTTCTACTGTACCGCTTATTGAAGAGAACTGGTGAAGACAATAATTTGTTAATCGATGCCCGTCTTCATGAAGGTCCAGATTAAGCCAGTATAATATAGGTTATAGGTAGCTTATACTTACCACTCATAGTCAAAGTGCGGCGGCTTGTGACCAGCTGCGAACTTCTAAGTTTTTGTGGGATAGAGATTTTATATTTTAAAGTAGACAGGTACTTGGATCACTCTATATCTTTATTTTAAGATTTGATGTATATTTAAGTTACATCGAAATAGACAAAGACTATTAAATTAACTTAAGAATAAATAAAGTAACCGAAACTTTGTTTCGAAATGAAGTGTTATTTTAATAATAATGAAATTAATACTTAACAATAAATCTGTATGTTGTAGGTGCATAAAATTCAGACATTCAATGAACTCAAAAATTAAATAAATATCTACTCGTATGAAACCCAAAACTTGCTAATTATTATGATTTATGCTTAATAGTAGCTAAATATGGACTTGATAGGTTATTTTATTTAAGGAAAAAATATGTTATCTTGGCCTCCAAGAATTCTTTTGAGTAATTTATAGGAGATTTGGCTATTCGCCATCGCGTAAACTACTTGATGGATGGATTCTTCCTTGAGGCTGTGCCCGCGAGAAACATTAAGGATTTAAGATTTTCAACTCAAAGTTTTCGTCAATATAATTGGTTTCATAGCAAAAAAAAGTTTAAAATGTAGCTCCGCTTTCAATTATTGAGTTCACGTAATAAATCTCGCAGCAAAAATTCAAACACCTACACCAGCACCAGGTTCGACCTCGAATCAGTCTACTACGTCATTGACTTTTTATTGGTTCATTTTCTATTCGAGGACGGAGAACATGTATTTTTATTGAATAATATTGAGTGTCTACAAGACCAGCGAATTCTGAAAAAATACGATTTCAAATATTTAGCTAGCGAATTAAGCTTCTTATTGAGATCCAACACAAAAATTAACTGGGAGAGCAGGATATAAAAAAGTATCGTTATAAATGTTAAGTCAATTAAAGAAATTATTTAATTAGTCTCGTAGAAATGCACTGTATTTATTTGTACGGTGTTTACAAAAAAAGACGATCCTCAATCAATATTAATATTTGTACAATTGTATAAGAACATAATTTATGCCTGGACACGGAATACCCACGCTTTATGTTCACCTGTTACTAATATCTCTACGTGTAGACAATTTTGCAGAGTTGTAAAACAGTGTTGCCAGTTTTTAATTATCTATTTAATCCATTGCCAGTACTAATTGGCTCAGTTTCATGTAATGTTATTCACACTTAAATACACGATTAAAATATTATTACCTATATTACTAGCTTGGTTAGATAGAGGAATTTCGGTTATTGTTAATGATAAGAACAGAACCTAATTTTATACAATTTAACACAATTCTACTATATCTACTTTATATAGTGAAGAACATATTTTACAATCGCAATATATTATTAAACTGTGAACCGACCGACCCAACATTGTTGGAGTTGAATATATTATGAACTAAATATTGTTCCTGGCTCTTGACAAATTGAAATCTCGGAAAATAAATGGTTGAATAATTAAAATTCACTGAGTTAAAGAGGGTTCTCTAGTCACAGGTTCACCACTAGAGGATTACAATGTTGAATTAAAAAATATAGACCTTAGAAACGACATTTATACCGTGGATTGTTAGTTGGCTTAATTCCGGTCCACAGCTATGGCTTGCTTTTGTTCCTTTAGTATTAAGGTGATTAATTATAAAATTTCGTATAACAGGAGATGTACAACAGGGAAAATGGCAAAGTTGAGTCAAGACAATATTTCAAATTGATTTTTAACTGTTTATTATTCCATTAGAATATTTCTGATATTAACCACCGCCACTATTGAAATTATTACCTTGCAAAAATGACTTTCATACAATAATATTTAGACTTTTCCTTATTATGACCTGTCCAATATCACTTGTATCAATAATCCGTTAGATTTGTTATCATGCTAACTAAACAAATAAGTTTCTACATTAATAACCGGTCAAGGCTAACGCCAGCATAAAATATATTGAAAAAATAAACGCTCAAATAACTTTCTTTAACATTTAACGATGAAAGATTATTTTTTAACATTCAATTGTTTCTGTTAGTCGACCAATTTAAATGGAAAACTTTCCACCTTGAAAAAAAAGTTCCTATATGGGTAAAATACTCCATCATTTCAGTAACAAAAACACCCTTGACATTGTTTAACGAAATAAACATTCGTAGTGTTTTTCCGTTCATTTAAGAAGATAAATTTGTACGTTCTTCATGGTTGTCGAAGCGATGTTACTTGTGGAATAAGATAAATTAAAGATATAAATAAAGTACGTATTCATTGAACTGTTAAGGCGGAAATTCTTTTTCCCGTGAGCTTCTTAAGATATTGTCACATATCTCATTTCGTAAGATTATCTTGCTTAGACATTTCGGTTCTTACTTTAACCAAAATTACTTTGAGGTATTAAAAGAAAATACGATTATCGAGTTTTTTATGTGTTTGTCGATATAATAGTGTTTAATTTGCGTTTAAAAATACCAAATGAATGGGATGTTCTTTTCTAAAAGAGATAAATGAACTTATAAGTATAATCGTAGATATAAAGATTTGGTACGCTAAAGACATTAAAAGCAAGGTTACAGTCAAAGTTACAAGGAGCCGAAGCACTATTAAACACATTAGTGGAATAGTACAATATTTGGAAATGTTCGAATATGGAATAGTAGCGACCCGCCCCGGCTTCGCACGGGTGCGAATCGGTATAATGCTGATACTAAATACTGCAGCGTTTGCAATGTAAGCGCTAAAAATGTGTTAATTTACGACATCATATTAAAAACCTCTAAATTATCAGTGTTACACTACTATATTGTGAATGTGTTATACATGAAAACTTTCCTTATGAATCACTCTATCTATTAAAAGCCGCATCAAAATACGTTCAAACATATATAGGGACAAACATAAAAAGCGTTATTGTTTTATACTATGTAAGGATACAATAAAGTCTAACTTCTAACGAAGTGGAAGTTATAGGCCAGTGTGTAGTAGTAAGTCATTTTATTGGTACGTTATGTCATAAAGTTGTTTATAGTAGGGGCTTTTGTAGGCTCTTTGTAGAGGTACTTAATGTACACATTACACTATGTTACCGACGAAGTAACGATCCCTATATCGTTACGTACGGTTAATGTTTTGTGTAAAAAAGTTAAATAACCAAATTGTTACACATACAAGATTTAAGTGGAAAGCAGGAAATTCGGATTCGTTTATCTATTTGAGTAAAAAAGGTTAAAGGTTTTGACCCATGATGGGCTCCATTTTCCGCAACTCCACGACTAGCGCGTATTTTGCGTGAATACACATATCTTTGAATTTCTTCGCCGATATGTGCAGGTTGCATCACGATATTTTCCTTCACCTAAGAGCGTCGGTAAATATGTTCATATGAAAATCTAAAATCGAAAAACACATTGGTACATGCCGGGATTCGAACTCGGGACCTGCAGTTTACAAGTCAAGAGCTAAACCCCTGAGCCACCGACGCTCTCTCTATTTGAGTAATACGTATATCAAATTGAGTTTACTAAACATACGCCCAATTATTACTGTACAACGGCTTAAATTACAAAGCAAATAATTACAGTCGAGTATAACTATTATATCAAATATAATTTTAGTAACCAGAAACAGTTACGTGAAGCGTGGAATAATTAACAATGTTTCCGTAAACTGAGAAATATGAGAAGTTTGTTATAACATCAAAACTATTGAGAGTTAAATAAACCTAAACACAGATTAGTAAACGAAAAGATTCAGTGTTTATACAAAAATTATAAATGAAGAAAAATAAAATTGTTATAAAGTTGAAGACGGGCTTTTACATCATAAACTAGTAATAATATTAACAATACTAAATAAATGATGTTCATAACATTACTAAAATATGTCTATGTTATAATTGATAGAGGATGGAAAAAGTATGAGCGTGATAAAATCAATAAAATCGCCATGCAAAAAAAAGCAGGTTTAAAAATATCTTTGTAGAGTGAACGTGCTTTGTGGTAATTACAAATGGACTTGAGGGATTAACCAAAGTACATTCGCTACGAAGCGATACCATAGCGAACGTCATAAATGTATGGAACTGATAATGACGTTTGACATTCACACGACTTATCGATTGTCAATGTTAGTTTCATACATTTTTGTCGATTCCATCAGGGTTATCACCGATCGAGAAGCACTTTGGGTAGTCCCGTTGTGTTTACTGGAAGGGTATTAAAACATATTGCTTTGATTGTATTTGTTTTATTTTATTAGGTTGGTACTATTTTTATATTGTACGTTTGAATTTTGTTAGTTATGTCCATAAAGAGCTTAGACTATTAATATATAAGACCGCTGGCCAGCGTGTCACCGAAAGGGACAAAACATCTAGGACACGTATATTTCACTGCCACTTTTACACTCCAAAACACTACAACGCACCATGTTTATGTGAAGTGACATTGCACTAATAATTCACAATTTGTTTACAATAACAATTGTTAACTTTTATATTTAAAAAATGGTGATAAAACGCTGACAGAAAAAGGCATTTTGGGCATACCGAAGTGCCGCCATATAAAAAACCGGCACGCCGGGTGAAACAGAAGATAGTGCATTCTATCTCGTTCTTTTACAAGACAGCGAAATAAGTCCTTCTTTTTACTTGTGTGAATGAGACAAGTATATCCAGCGGTCTATAGTCTTCTTTGTCTAAGATAAAGAGAGTCGATTGTTTCACATAACATTGCTTAAACAAACAACAACCATACTTCAGAGGAGTAGATAGTGATTACAAATTTCTATTCGCGATTTGGGAATACTTTTGACATATTTCGTGTGGTTCATAAATTATTTCTTTTGTTAGTCTACTTATTTTATGTTCTTGAAGGAGATTTTTACATTAGTTGAACATAAACACTTTTGAATTTATTCTGAAAATACTAGGTGAGTTCCACAAAAATATAAACATGTTTCTCATACTATATTAGAGTACATATGTACAATATAAATAAATTATATAATTTACTTAGCCTATTACAGACAAATTTGAGTTGTCTTCGACTGGATATTGGTTGCGAAGGTTACGTGATTAGAAATTAATATTACCCAAATAATAATTATATTAGAAATACTAGCTGTTGTGCGCGACTTCGTCCGCGTAGAATTAAATAATATAGCCTATGTTACTCGGGGATAATGTAGCTTTGTAACGGTGAAAGAATTTTTGAAATCGGCCCATTAGTTGTTGAGTTATTTCTAATAGAAACAAAAATACAAAAATACAAAGTTTCTCTCTTTATAATATTACTTACTTACTTACTCCGCTGGCGCAGCGCCCCATAGTGGGTCTTGGCCTCCGACACGAGAGAACGCCAGCGTCGCCTATCTTGCGCTGTCTCCTGCCAAGACACTGCCTTTACCTTTATAATATTAGTATAGATTATTCTACGATTTAATGATGATTGTATTCGTCATTTCA
>QDHC01004645.1:1395-31350 GCA_013186455.1 Papilio dardanus tibullus | reverse complement strand
AAATTTGGTACTCGAATGCCGACAACCTACAACTTCATTGCCAGTGAAATAAAGTTGTAGTAAGACTGAAAAGTCATTTAAGTCAACGCTGTAAACTTCTTTATTGTATGTTTGCTAGAAATGGCTCATGTGTATTGGGAACGTTTGCACGAAGAACAATCTTCGAACCAATTTACCCAAGTTCTTACCTAAAACTGCAAAGTCCGTACCATTTTAATAGGGTTCCTTGGCGATATCACGCCATTTTATTACACAGGGGTGGGCAAAGATGTGGAAAAAAAGTTCAAAGTATGTCCTGTCCACACATTATGTACACTTTATTTTATTTAAGTTTTCGTGAGACTCCCGTTACTTCCTATAACCTCTTTTCTTCGTCGTCTCTTTTCTTCGTCGAGTCGTCATCAGAGTAATGCATACGAGTATTTTAAAGGTAATTTTTAGAAATAAAAATCATTGACATTAACTTTATTTAATTTAAATGAAGAGTTACAGTTTCAGTACAATTTATGTATCCCACTTAAGTATGGAGTAATAATATAGTTACTTATAAAGGTTCTAATATTTATAATACAACCAAAGAGATATTATACACAGAGGGAGCACTCCATACTAATTTGACGTTAAAAAGCGTGCCAAGAAAGAAATTATTATAAAAAAAACTTGCCAGTATCATGAAAAAATTTCCCAAGTTTGGAATTTTTAAAATAAACAGTAGAATAAACTAAAACATTCATTAAAACGTTAATTATCGTTTTTAATTATTATTATTTTATTTAAAACAATTTAAATCCAAACAATTTTTAACAAAGACTATTTTTGTTTTATGGTTGTTATACTTTTTTAATTAGCGTTTTAAAAATGTCTTTATTAATTACAATATTAAACTTTAGTAAATACTATGAAATAAAATTTAAATTTGAGAGAAGAGGTTACATTCGGTCGACTTTTTATGTGGGCAAATGTAATTTAGAGGTTAACACTAGGGGAAATCTCCCTAAGTTTGACCTCCGGAGGTCAAAGAAAATGCGTCACTTTTAGGCTTCGAGTGTTCCATCTACAGTATAATATATCTTTGGACGCGTTATTAAAATTGCTACTCATAAAATATGTACGAAATTATTTCACTTTGAACTGAGCCATCGTGCACCAGAATTAGAATTGGGACGTTTGGAATAAGGGGAAAATTAGTATTGTAGATAAGTTTATACTACGTTGTTGCTTTTATATAACTACTAAAAAGTAATACGTATTTCCTGAAACGTAAATAAAACTAAGGGCACGTTAATTGGCCTTAAGTTCTCTGGAATCATTGCAGGATTAAACGGAGAATATTCTTTTTTGTACACCGATTTCGTTTGCCATCGGAGCTCTAAACTCGAAGATTGCGGCGAGAGGGAAGTGGTTGGAGGGCATGGTGAGCGTAGGGACGGGGTGAGGACCGTAGATAGCCCTGCACGACGACTCCGAAGGAAGCCGATAACGTCCTAGCAACCTCAGCCTGCTGTCGCGGCTGAAGAACATGTAATCGTAGTTTTTCCAAATAGAGCGAAAGAAAGTGGTGACTTCGCGGTCGCCATTTTTTTTCTGAAATGCGTAGACTGAGTGAAACTTGAGTGGGTGTTCCAATTCGCTGACAAATGGTAAGGAATCGTCCCAGGGATTTTCAGGTCCCTCCATTTCCGGCGGCTGGTTGTTAAAAACATTTTGTATTTCGGATCCCCTTATTGCAGTTTTGCAGATGGAGACGTGACCTCTTGTGAGGAACTTGATGATAAACGACTCGTGATGTGCGTTCATGTCACCAGATAGAATTATTGGGTGGTATCCTAGTTGGCAGCCATTGTTAGCGAAGCGTTCCAAATGCGCGAGGAAAAGGTGTAACTGCGCGAGGCGCACGTGGTCATCGTTGAAGGAGCGGAAGAGTCGAGTGGTGGCGACAACGAGCGGAGAGGCGGGCGCGCGCGAGTCGAGCGGGACCAGCCGCACGGCCAGACCGACCTCGTTTTGACTCAAAATTCCATGACTCGCTTGACGAAATTCCACAAGAATATGATCCTCCATACGAAATACTGAATTTTTAAAATAAATTGCGCAGCCATCGTCTCTGTGTCCAGTTCTTTTCTTATATACGCTAGTATATCCTATTTCTTCGAATTTCGAATAGAAACTAGCTAGGTGAGATGCTTGAACTTCTTGAAGACAGAGAATATCAGGATCAAACTGGATGATCTCATCAAATAAATGTTTTGATCTTATTTCCCATTCGAGGTTTCGTGGGAAACAGTTTTGAAACAAGACCAGTTGGGACTCGAGTATATTTTGCGCCAGAACATTGTACGAAAGTATTTTAAATGTAAAACTTTTTTCAATATCACGGATATCCCATTTTGATGTTCGTTCCCATGTTCTAAATCTGCGATATTTTGTTGGCTTTGCCAATTTCCTGAGCCATTGCTGAATTACGCGCTCATCCATGATCAGTTTCAACTCTTATTTTAACAAATCTCAGTACAGTGATAAATATTTCTTTTAAATTTTAATTTATTATTATTAATAATCATACATTTTATATACCTACTAATTAAAATTATGGAAGTCGGCGACACTACCGTCCTCAAGTGGCTCCTCCAGTAACCGTAAATGGCGACTTCAACATTAAAACTGAAACTCACTTCAGAATCACTAAGCTTCAACGTGACTGCGAAATATGTAAAACGTGACAAGACACTGAACAAAGTACTACGTCGTTAGAACACAAACATTGTCAGGATGTAGTGACTGAATGTAAAAAATCTTGCTGACAATGTAAGCACTGACGTACAGGTTGCGTATCGATTAGCGCTCCGCGGCGGACTGCCTGCGCCCTAGGGTTACCCGCGAGAGCGAGTGAGACATAATTCATCCAGACTCCGAGTCCGACAACGTAGGTGTATCTCGACGGTCGTATCTATGCACTATGGTTTGTTTGTATTCTTTTTTAATCGTTAATGTTACACCTTTATCGTTTATTCGACTTGATTTAAAGTACAAAAATGGTTCATAAATTTCTAGACAGTATAGAATCATTTCGTTTCTATTCTTATAATTATGTTATTAGTAAATAAATTACTTCTAAATGGCCTCTATTCAGTTATTCCAATGACTTTCCTTTATGTCTAATGCGCACGTACAGATGCCCGGCTTACCCATAAATCAATTACGATAGTAAAGAAGGTAACGACCATAAGAAAATACATAGTTTTAATTGTTATAAAAATTCCACATAAATGCTATTATGGTAGTAAGTATATTGCATCAAGACTGCGAAAGACGTTGTTAATTGCTTCAAAATTCGTAGCCACGATTAATATTTAGTCTATTTCTAATTGCTTAATTATGACTGGATTTTATTTACAACACATGTATGTATAAATATCGCCACTGTCTATTTTTTTACATTAGCAGGAAAAAATGGTCTTAAAATTGAAAGCAAAACCTTAATTTGCAAATCTCTAAAAATCATGCTGCTGTGAGACCAATATTCCTCATGATTTTATCCTCACCTTTAGATACTCGTATTTAAAGGAACTAGTTATTATTAGGTTGAACATTAATTTAAATTTAAAGCCAACAGAAGTACTCTTTTAGCACCATTAAGGTATTCAAATCACGTACCAAACTCTCTGCCAATATCCGACAAAATCTACCCGAATCGCCTTGAAATTTGGAAGTGTTTGATTTATGTTATTGTATTATATCGTATCTTCCGCTGTAATACATTAGTACTTCATAGAAGTTCAGCATCTGTTTATTATCACTCCTATTCATTTATGTTAAAAGATTTCGCATCCTTTAAAATGTTTCAAAGCAGATAACAGTTTAATAGACTTGATACTTACGAGTAACATATTTAAAGCGAATAAGAAGTCGAAGTTTTGCAATTTTTTTAAGGGGAGCAAAATTTAAAAAATGCCGCTCCTAGTTTTAAAATTTCAGCTGATGACTGTAATATTGTTTTTCTATGGTGAAAGTTAGGTAAATGATGAGTTGTCGGTTCGTCGATAAAATTAGAAATTTGTCGCTCCCTGAATCTGCCGCCCGGGGCATGGACCCCTGCTTACCCTCCCTCTAGATCCGGAGCTGCAGTTGCGGTACATTTTAATAAAGCTTCCGTTTATAATATTGAAATTAAATTATTTAATTCTTTCATAATAACGTTCTCCTCTCTATTTATATGGTAAGGAGGTATGACGATCATGTTCATCCTTCAGGATACTTTATCATAATCAATTTTAAAATTTGTTTGCCTTTATTGTTTACTGCCGTCCTGTTGATTGATTGATATAACCAATTTGCAAATTACTTTTCTTCGCGCTGTATTTACTAAAACTTTTCTTAACTATTTTATTATAGGAAGCTTTTAGGTCTTCTATTTGATATGACTCATACAGAAATAAAAAATCTTATTAATGTATTTACGTAGATAACATTAATAAAGCTCAATAGACGGAAATTATAGATTAAGGCATAAACTATAATAGGTACGTACTTATCAGATTTATTTATTGGAGGACCATTCTGTTAGAATGTTATGACAAACTTTAGATGACACTTTAACTCAAACTAAAGTTTTTCAAAGAATTATCAAACCAATTCAATTAAAGCAATTTAATAATTTAGTATTACTAAAATGTTCGCTGTTTGTTTTGGCACTAAACACAGGCGACCTAAAGTTAGCTGACTTTCTATAACCCAACGGACACTGAAAACTTAATTGAAACTAATGCTAACATTTCTGTTTTGACAGTTCAAGTTAATATTTGCTTTGCAAGCGAAATATTGGCTTTGAAAGTTCCATCAGTTGTAATAACAATAAGGTCAATTTGTATGGCAGCAATAAGATCTAAATTAGACGCATTTATACCCACGGTCATGACATCGAACAGCAGAAATATTCACATATTTCATACATTTTTGTTTATTCTATTTTTAATCAGCTCTGTTTTTTGATATTGTCGGCCATAAAGTAGTGAAAAATAAATGTGGCATAAATACGAGGCAACTTTGTATTTATTTAACACAACTTTAACACTAGATGGCGCGGTGTGTACTATGAAATGATAAACGTTGTAAACATTGAAAAAGCTTTTATTAGCTTTTCGAGTTTAGGAACAATGTTTTGGTTTTCAACACTTTTATTTAGCTTGCCTTGTTTGTTATCTATGAAAGTTAATTCAAATTCATAAAAACATAAAATGTAAACATTGTATAAAGCTTTTATTAGCTTTTGAGTTTAGAAACAATATTTAGTAGGAACCCACGGTAATTGAAAGAAGTTGTGTTTTATCACTCAGAGAACTTTTTAGCACTCGAGAGCTCTGTAAAAGGTCTTCATCTTTCAAGTTATTAAAACATGAAATATAAACTTGAAAGTGACATTTTTTTAAATACGTCGAAATCCTCGGTACAGCAAATATAAAGTTACAAAATAAGGGTTATAAAATGCTTAAAATGACGCAGCAAATGCTCATGCAATATTCATCTGTAACCTTAATACGCCTGTGCTTATTTCAAGAGTTGTTTCATGTTGCGATATACAACGTACTCGTACTTTACGGCTGAGATAAGATAATAATAAAAATTATTGGATCGATACTGGAGGATGCTTTTTTCGATCATCCCCTGATAGCATTTGTGTTCATTTTTGTTTACCAAAGGTGTTGCGGATTAGACGTTAACATCAATCTTGTAATACGAAACTTTTGCACGCTATTTTATTTTCATAATCACTACAATAACTTTAAGCCTAAGTGAATATAATATTGTTTGAAGCTGTTCTAGATTTCTAATGAAGCATTCAAGCAATACGATATTAATTCGCCGTCGCTAATTGTGTTAGACAAATGAATATCTAGACATTAATGGTTATTCCAATACAGTATATTACGAATTAGTATCGAACACAATTATTTCTGTCTTATAATCCTAGTATAGTATTATATTATCTGTGCTTATAACTACTTTTCCTTAGTGAGATACATTATCAGAATCGAGTTTGATGTTACAAATACGTTGAAATACGTAAAAAATATAAATACAATTTTTAGAACAAAAATAAATTATGTTAAGTTAAAAACAACAGTTACATTTCAACTTAAAGAAAGTTTTTTAACTTTACAAAGCAATAGGTATAATCCACAAAAATCTTTTTTGTAAGTAAGCTTGCAGATGATTGAAAAGTAACTTCTGGCTGACAGCGCTTGATAAAATAAATTATACTTTTCAAAATATAAGAGACAGGATATTGATAACGGTATTAGACGCTTTCACTTTCTTGTTTGTTCTTAATTAATCAAAACACCGCTGTAGCTTTGTGTTGAATATTAAATAGGAACCTTTAATACAAATGAAATTAAAGTTTTGTATATTTATAACTACACATTTATTTAAATTGAGGATGCGTGATTTGTAACTACTAATTCTGACTTTTGAAAAATTAATTTTATAAAACGCAATCAAACTATAATAAACTAGATTTATCTTCTTTATACTTAACTTACTTAATATTGTGTTCTATTCAAACGATTTATGATGTTCAATATCGTTAAACAAACAAGCCTCTACTATGTTGACATCAAATACGAGAGACGTGATATGAGCTATCTTCAGATCAACAAATACGCACAACTTAGTTATTGAATCTCATGTTATTTGTAACATCACAGTTCCCACTGCCGAAACAATTCATAAAACATATTTTTGTCTGAGCATATTCAAAGTGTGAGATAAATACTGAAGTATTTATAATAAAAAAAAAAAGTTTTAGTTTAATAAACGTAATTTAGAAATTGTTTAAGTTGAGTAAAAAAGAATACTTTTCGATATAAGACAAGCATGGACAAAGCATGACATAAATTGAAATTGTAATAACTTTCTTCTTCTAATATTCTTAAACATTGATCCTTAGGCGTCACGTTTTCAATATTGTTTTTAATTTCCTGATATTTGAACGGAATAATAGAAGTCATTATTTTTATGTAATTTATTGGAATGAAAAGGAAATTCAATCATTTTTGCGAGTCTTCTACTCGTATTTAAAAGTCAAGTCTTACTTTATTTGAAATGTTTGAAATCACAAGTTTGTAACATTGATTAAAGCTACTCTGTAGCTGAGCTTAGATTAGTTTTCTTTTAAAAACTATGACAATAAACTATAACTTTTAAAGATGCCATAATTCACTGGCAGCGGAAACTTGATTGTCAGGTTCCTATGAATGGAAATTACACCTATAAATTACACTTTAACAGCTCCATTTAGTATTAAAAATACAGGTAATTAGTATCTGATACGTGGTGGTATCGAAAAAACATTTATTCGTCAATTCTTTATCTAATTTAATTCAGAAAATGGGGTCCTGTAACATAGTCAATAAATTCTGGTGAAGTTGGCATTTTTTATTTCTTATAATATAGGTAAGTACTTAACGGTTTATTTGTAATTTGTAACAGTTAGATTCTCTGTACCTATTAGTCACATTTACCTACAAAAACAGGAAACTAAGCAACAACTTGAAAGGGAAAACAAATTACGTCTAATTTTAAGATTATTTTTCAGTTGCTATGATAAAAAATTTCTTTTTAGATTACATTGGAAGTGTTCCAGAAGTAAAGCACTAATGCTTTCGACACTGCCCACGATGCATATTTGTGATGCAAATAAATGTAAATTATACATCTTCACGGTCTACTGAGCATATTTTTTTGACTTCCACTCTTCCATGTTTATGTACAATCTCTTACTTAATTGATATCAGTACATTAACTCCTTGAGTAGGCGTACACAAAATAACACTAAACGAATTGTTGTTAAGGTTAAGCAGTGTTATGAATACGTACAGAATGACATCTTAATATTACTATTTTATTATTAATCGTGAACATTACGTATGTTCACTTCTATAACAAGAATCGTGTCAAAGTTCTGTGGCATTTTGGTAACTTTATATTTCATGTCTACATGTTTGTATTGTGTGAATAATTCATTAAGTTATATTTGCTTTTATGAATTGTGTAGGCTTAAAAACTTGCTAAAAATAGAAAAGGGCTTGTAGTTTAATTGAAATATGAATAATTTATTAAACAATTTTTGGTTTAAATATGATTTTATTATTTATAGTAGGAAAGAAGGCCGTACGAGAAACAAATGCCTTTACTTCGGCCTTTATTAGTATATTTTAGTGTTAATTTCTGATCTGTTTGGAAACTTAACGATTCATTAATTATAAATGAAGAACTTATGTTAAAAAAACATTTATCACACACATAAAGAACACATTTAAAATGAGAAAGTGCAGTTTGTTTGCCAGTAATGGCAAACATTGGTGAATAATGCGCTTTTTAATCAAACTTTTTGATTTTAATAATTTTATTTTAACAGTTGTTAAATACGAGAGTGATAAATGTTCGTATTTCACATGAAAGGTTACAAACAATTTGCCCGGTTGTTCGCTACGGTGATTTGGCCCGGTCAAATAAACCATTTCGCCTGATACGAGATTTGTACGTAATAATTTAATCAATTTGTCTATTCTTTGATAAATATTTCATTACACTTGTAATTTTTTCACAAAATTGTACATAATGTGTGCGAGTTCATATATTGTACTTATGATAAATATATGCAGGTTGGAAAAATTGTCTCCTACGGCTTCATTGGACCGAGTTCGTGATAAAAACGGAGATTTCCTTCACCGTAAGACCGTTTTTTGCGTGACATCGGTCTAATGAAGCCCTATGGTTAAAAACTTCTTATAAACAAGACTTTGTTTTCTTCAAATGTTGGATTGTTTACTACATAGAGCTATAAAACGAGAAGATAGTAAAGCTGTAAAATATACATTACAACTTATATAAAGCTTGTAATACTGCTGGCGTCCGTGGAAATATTATTAAGAGTGTTAGCTCCTTAGAACTTTTACGTCGTATACAAACGTGAGTCGATTTTTGATAGAGCCCATATATCGCCCGACGTGTCTCTGTTCAAATTAAGTAAGTTAGTTCGTTAGAAAGTTGTGATAGGAGTCGCACCCCTTGCGAACGGCCCTTGTATATGCGCCCTTACAGGAAGACGGACGTGCTCGGCTTAGTGGCCGTGTGGTGGTATAGTACCCAAGGCAATTGCCACAGTCACGATGAGACGGGCTCGGGCGCCACACGCCCTTTCGGCGCACACTCGACCGCGTGATACGATCGTGTATCGTTCCCACTAAAATTCTATTTTAATTGATTTAATATTAAAATTATATTTATTTTAAATTCACACAGACTCAATAAAACTTTTAAGAAACTTTTGCCAATAAGTTATCATTTTGTGAGTGAAATGTTTGAAATTGTTCGGAATTTTTGACAAATTATGTAAGTAAGTTTTTAGTTGATTAGAAAACATGGTCTCTACATTACAATAATTACGAGAAAAATAGTTATAGACAAAAAATAATGTTGCAAACTTTGTAAGTTGTTATACGTACCGTACGTACCGTAAATTAAGTTTTCTTGAAACTTATCGTTTTATATACAGGCATTGAAATATTATATTTAAAATAAAAACTTAATCAACACAATTACCGTATACTGCGATTATTATTTAATTATAATAATTACACATACATAGATGTAGTGTATATGTCTTTTAGGTACAACGGCACTAAAAAATAAATGAAAAAGGGTTAGTAATAATGTAATTAGTAGTAGAGTGATCATGTAAAGTGACTTCTCTTTAACATTTTAATTCAAATTAAGTCGTCATGTGAAACGTAATTACATTTATATGAGATTTTCAGTTAGCAAAGAGATGAATCAGATCGTTAAATTGAAAGGATAGAAGTTTATATTATTTATTTTAAGAGCTTTCAAACAAACTGAGGAATCCAGCGATTCGATACATTTATCATAGAATTTTAACATTCCAACTCTTATCTATTCTCTATTAATGTAAAACTTCGTTTTTTTTATATTTTAAAGCGGCAAACGAGCAAGCGACCGCTGCCCATATACATCTGCAATTGCAGAAGGGTTGCCCACCCTAAATCGACGGAGGAGGAGCACAGCAAGAGGATAATTTCCCTTCATAACATTTCCTTATAACAAAGGATAGGCAGGGAAAGTGGACTAAAGTTTGGCCTCCGGAACACGAAACACGGAATTTCTTCCATTCCACGCCTGTCTTCTGTGTTGTCGTGGTACTTCGTCGGGCGAGCCGGCCAATTCGTGCGAAGATGTAAAAGCGGGCTCTACCACTTAGTTATTTTTCACTTTAATAAAAGCTAATTGAATTAAAAAAATCGCAATTATTAATACGATAATATAAGCTGGTTTACGAAATAACTACAATCACGTTACATTTGTATATACGAGTACGTAGTGGTGTTGTGGCTTTGAAATATGAAATCCTAAGGAGCGTGCGTCTGATGGCACGTCGACTGTCTGGTAATTTCACGTATAGAAACCGCAAGACTCGTCGACATCATGTAATCCAGCATGATTGTTCTATGCTTGATAACTATATACTTAATATGGGCTGTTCGGAAAGTCATTTCGTTTTTTGATGGAAATTATAGACAATTCTGCCTATACTGACAATAGTGCTAGGTCTGGGTATGTCATTGTATCCCATTCAAGCTGTAGAAGCTATTGGCGAGTGACAAAACTTTATTTTGTATTTATCAGCTTCAACCAGCCTTCAAAACTTGAAAACTTTTCGACGTAAAAATTGCCGGATGGAAATTTAGCGAACCAGTTCTGGCACTGGCGTACTGTCAACACACCTTCTCCATTCACATCGGTCTATTTCTTTCTGACTTCAACAGCATTTTAGCCTTTCTGTAGCAAAACATAAAATAAGTCGAAAATTTTGCTTTTCGCTCTCCATATTTAAAAGGGCACCAACCAAAAACTATAACGTAGAATTAATTGAAACTTTTCACAAACTAGCCTTGTTATATGAGCTTTCAAAGAATATAATAATTAAACGGCTTAAGTGAGAATTTGGGTGCAAAAAATTCCATTAAATCCTCTATCGGGAAAAAACGAAATGACTTTCCGAACGGCCAATATAAGAAACTGTTTTTCTGTAGATTTTAAAATATTCAGCGATTGCGACTACTAGCAACGTAAAGTTTTACTTCATTTTTCAAATAAACAGAACTATATTTTTTATTTTTTAATATAGTAACTTGTTTTAGCGAGAAAAGCGTTACGTTATATAAAGATAGAAAATATTTTATTGTTTGCGTTACAATTTTATCAGTAACGAAAATCTTAGCTTTATTTTAACGTAAATGTATTAAAGTCAAAGCCACTTCATACTTTGGAAACTTGTTATTTTCAAACAGCACTTTGGATTATTGAAGTTTACACAAAAAGTTACAAGTACGTTATTAGATCAATATAAGATCGAAAAGCGATTTGAGGGCCTATCACGAATATTTGCAACTAAATACCGTCGCCAAATAATACCAACAAATCTCATGTAAAGACGATAAAGTTACATAAACTTTCTCGAAAACATTCGTGGTAGGGCCTCTACATGTTTGTACGACTTATTTATTTAGATACGTACGATAATCTGCACTCGTAGCAAATGATCGGTCTATTTTTATGTTCTAACATTAAACAAGTGTATCGGATGATAGTGGGCAGATGGACTGACCGTGCATAGAGCTGCACGCTCACATGTTTAAATTAACTAAACAGTATTTTAGTATTTTTATTGTATACAATTACAACGCTTAGTAATCACTTTAATAAATGTTTGGAAGGAATTTAAAAATGATAGACTGACTCTCAAATTGTCCCACAACATACGATAGATTCGGAGATATATAGGATTCTTCCTTGATTTTTAAAGTAATAAACCATATAAATAATTAAGTTTGATAGTCAGAATAATAAGTAACACATGGCTGAGTTCAATCTTATCTTACAACTATGGGGGCGCGTGATGGGAATACATTAAAAGTTGTGTCAAAGTAAATACTTCGCCCTAGATATCAACCGCTGCCGAAGGTCTTTCGAGACGTTACGCTTTAAGTTTTTGAATTATCATTACCTAATATTGCTTCATTATATTATAATCATAATAATAGTGGTATTCATTTTATCCCCGACTTTAATATAACCATCAGAAAAGCAATATAAGCTAGCTTAATAACTTTTGAAGTTGAAAGTATATATCGAAATCTTTTGCTAAGTACTACACTTTGGAGACAAACCGCTGAGAAAAGCAAGTAAAATCTATCAACTAAGTACTTATTTAATAACAAGTCTGAACTGTATAATGTATAAAATATAAAAACGCAATAATACGTAAACTAAAAACAAGCGTGGAACATTCTGCAATGAATACGGCCGAATTTTTAAACACCTAAGAAGTGTAAGTGGTGTCAATATTACACGAGATCGCCGTAGAATTAGCAGCCTAAGCGTGGACTTAACACGTAAGACGCTCTTACATATTGAGTGGCATTTGAACATTCGGCCGTGAGAACTCTTGTTGCAAATCTGCAGATTTAGTGTCTAAGCGGGTTTTCGCAATGCTATCTCATAATGTCAGCGACTCGAGTCTTTGTAGAAACCTGTATGAGATTGTATCAGACGAGTCGTTTAGATACTGAAATTGTTGATTTATGTATCTTTCTGTACGAATGGCCTTACATATCATCGATTTAATTTATCATGAGCTTATTTTCATATCAATTGCGTTATCAATAATATCAAATATGTTTTCAGTATTTTTATCATTTGATACTTTTTCCTTTTACTACAACTTTTAATGCTCATACGAGTAAGTAATAGTAATTACTTATTCAGGGCTTTGAGGTTTGTTGAGATGTACTGTCAAAAAGTACGCAATTCATTCAAAAGATCTTTTCTTCTACTTTTTTGCATATTCGATGTTACGAAGGATTTCTTACTATTGTTTTTGTGTTGGGAATACATCAATAACAAATCTTCTACAAGTATTAGAGTAAATCGTGTCTAGTATGTTACGATGTATAATATTTTTTCTTGTATTTTTTAAACATGATTATAATCCGTGAACATGAAAAGCTATGTACAATATTATATAGAGGATGTTATAAAATACGTTTACAGTTTTATCCATTAAAATGTAGTAACAATATATTGGATATAAATTACGCAGTAAATAAAATCTTTGATGATTTCGTCAGCGGAGATTGTGTCGATTATTAAATACAATATTACAATATTTTAATCAGAATTGTGTCATGAATTATGATAGAAATTGATCATGATTTGATATTTAATTGACTATAAAGTAAATAATTATTGGAAATATAAGAAACTATAAATACTGTAGTTTAGTCTGAGGCTAAGAAGACATGTCAGTTTTTTTAAAGCAGACATAAATCAATCAGCTTTGAATTCCGATATGTTATCTGGCGCAAAAACTGAATGCGGGATTCCTCAAATTCTGCAAATGTTTTTTTGCACGAAACTCTGCAATCTGTTTGAATTTTAAATCGATAGGGATTGAACAAAGTCGAAAATAGAATGAACCACCGTTAAGTAACGAAGTCTATTTGTGGAGTTCATATCAAAGGTTGCGTTAAACTTGAGAGCTTTTTTCTATAGTGATAAATCTGACATTTCCACTATTATGTTACTGAAGGTATTACATCCAATTATAAAATACATTTAAGCCAGCTACAGACGCTCAATGTTAACTGCACAGTTTCAACTGTACAGTTCAAATGCGCAGTTAAAACTGACTTATGTAGGCAAAACTGTGAACTATACAAATCGACTGAGCAATTCAAATTGACGTGTATACATTAGTTTTCCCTGTACAGTTGAACTGTGCAGTTACAACTGAACGTTTCTAGCAGGCTTTACGGTACGTTACTCTTCAGATAAAAACACACACCATTAATTAATTATTGGAAGAATACAAGTTATTTTCACAAGCCTATTTAATTTATTACAAAGCTAAGCAGTCTTTTAGAGTATATTTCAAATAATAAACCCACATTAAGACACCTTAGTGAGCATTAAAACACTCTTGAGTGTAAGAGGTAGTGGTATTTCATTACTCTATTTTTTACAGTCTGCAAGGCAACGTTGGATATTAAGTATACGTTCAATAAGCAGGAAATCTGAATATATTTTCCGCTATCTTCATCGAAAATAGCACTAAGATTGATGTCGAAAGATACCAGACCAGATGCCTATACTCAAAAATAGTTAATTGTTTGTTGCATACATTTTTGTCTGAATTATAAATAGTAGCTTAATTTATGAAAACTAACGACTACGAAGGTTAAGAAATATTTCTTTCTTTTTTTGCATTTGCTCTTCTTTAAGTCGTATTTCTCGAATGGGGCCCTGATCACCATCCATCTCCTTCCCTATGATGGTTTGCCATTTCTATTGATATATTCAGCTATTCGTAGAGCTTCGTAGACGACAAGATCCCAGTATAATGCTGATCTGGTCACACGTGAGTCGGTCCCGTGTCCTTTTCCAATCCACAACTCCTTTCAATTGTTGCATTTAATTGTACAAAATTGTATTCTAATGATGCAGAGTAAAACAATAATTTACGCCTATTTGTAAAAGTTATGACGTTAATCGACGTAACGTTAGCTCAAATTATCTGAGAAAGTTACATAGAAACAACTTACCCTTCAAATAGTTAATGATTTGGAAACAATAGTGTGGGCTCGATTGTTTGTTAGTGTGGCCTCCTGGACCCTTCTATTGATCTCTGGTTCTTACAATGTGCTAAACTTTAGTTAGCCCATATCCATTGTATTATCAAAGTTTCTTATGTACATTAGCTCTCGAAATCTCTAACGAAATCTCATTAATATTCTGTTTATGGAACGCGTAATATACCAACATTATCATTGGCAATGTACAAAGCGATGTCGACTATCTCAGTTGGTGAGCTATAGTATGTGAATTCTTTATAACGTGTTTAATACACATATTATTTTGTTTGTTGTTTGTGAAGATCACTATAATATTTTAGATTTCTCTTGAGCTTCACCAGAATTAAGACAAAAATGCAGCGCACAGTCGGTGCCTGTCCTATATTGTTTGGATAAAAATACACTTATAAAGATGAATGCAATATATTATTGTTATTACGAACGTGTTCTTTAGTTTCTCAATGGAAATCAATATAAATGCAACGTTATAAAATGTTATATGATAAGTGGTTCCGAAGGCCATAAGGTTCGGTGACCTGTTGCTACAAAAAAATTCTGAATATAACAATTCATATTTTAGATACATGAGCGAGAAAATAGACTACCTTTCAATAAATTCGATCGATAATCGAGGCTACAATATCTCATCTCAACACAAATGATGCCCTTATTCCAAATTAAAAAGTTGATTTATTATTCCAAACGCGGAAGTAGTTAGGCTTGACTTTTATTTATCTTCTCTAAGATTTATAATATGTATAATATTATAAATTATATTATAATATATAAATATAATAATATATAATATATAAATTATAATTATAATATACCTCGTTAGAGTAAGAGTGAGGTATACGTACACGAATCTTTTGCCTTTCGTGCGGTAATCCGCATTAATCGTTTACCGGGAAGTTACCTTTGTTCACGCGGCCCCGCCGCACGTCCCGCCTCGCCCCGGATACTGTCCATTAACAACATGCAACTTTAATGTTAATAGCTTACGTAATTCCCAATGCTAATCCATATGACCTGATAGAGACGCAAGCCAAGATTTATAAGGAAATAAAGTAAAATATTTACTTACAGACATTGTGTCAACCTTCGGTCTAATTGATTTGTTGTAACCTGTATTTAAGATCTGGCATTCATTGAATTACGACGGTAGTTAATATACAATTTATTGTTGTTCACAGAAAATGAAAAAAATTCCCGTACTTCGGTTTCAACGGCGATAAACAACTAGCAACATAAGTAATCATCAACCAGGGAAAATGAATGCAACGTCGGACATTATGGAGGCGTATTGCGTGCCCGGGGGACAAGAGTTCCAGCGAGTCTACATAAAAGTGCACGGCTACATCGCGCTCATTATATGCCTGCTCGGCTCCGCGGCCAACTCGGTCAACATCGCCGTACTGAGTCGAAAGGAAATGATCTCGTCCACTAACTCCATCCTGACAGCACTCGCCGTCGCTGACCTCCTCGTCATGCTCGACTACATACCTCTGGCCCTGCATATCTACACAACCATCGGCTCGGAGCTTCACCGTAACTCGTACGGATGGGCCGTCTTCGTCTACTTCCATTCCATATTCAGTCAGACTTTCCATACTATATCAATATGGTTAACAATAACTCTTGCTATATGGCGATACATCGCTATCAAGTTTCCGCAGAAAAACAGACTTCTTTGTAACAAACGTAACACAAATGTGGCTATTGCTGTTGCGTACGTCGTGTGTCCGATAATGTGTCTTCCTATTTACTTCGCCATGCACATACAAGAAATTCCAAACACTAACAATGAGACTGGCAGGATCGAACTAAACGAGACTTTGACGAACACGTCACAAGGCTATGATATAAAGTATGCAATAACTATGACAAATAACGAGGATTTGTTGACTGCAATATTCTGGATATACAGCGTCTTTATAAAACTCATCCCCTGTATAGTATTATCGATCTTAAGCGTATGTCTCATCCTCAAAATGAAGTCGAGTGACCGAAGAAGACAAAAATTATTGAAAAAATCAGCACTTTTAACGAACGAGGTAAATTGTAGTTACATATATATACTTCTATAATACCAATACGTTATTTTCAGTTTTTTTTTACAAAAAAAACAAAAACATCGCTTTAACAAAAGTTGTCACAATTTTCTCTTTATATTTTATCGCTTCAATACAATGAGCCAATTAAAACAGAAACAAATAAACCTTTCTGTTTGCAAATAAAAAATTGGTACTGACAAAGTTAGGTGCTTGTCCAGAGACAAAGACTTATTCTGGACAAAAAAAATCTATGTAATTGGTGAAACGAAAACATTTTGTAAAATATAAGTAGGTTTTTATTTACAAGAAACCTTATAGTCTGAATACATTTTCTCTATTGCTATATAAACATCTGGGTGGTTAACCAAATTACATTCGCTACGAAGCGATTCTATAGCGAACCTTAAAAATGTATGGAAGTGACAATGACGTACGATATATCACACGTGACAATCACATGACTTAATGTCATTGTCAGTTTCATACATTTTTGTCAATTTCATAGGCGATATCGCCAATCCAAAGGTACTATATGGATAGTAGTTTTTACCTTTATTCACGTAGGTATTTATGTGCGGCCTCTTATACGTATAATTGGGTATCAGGTGGAGCGGAAATTAGGTTTCCCCAATTTGTTCTCGTTAGAATATTCCATTTTTAATTCGTTAACTTGTACAGTCGGCGACAAAATATATAAAAAATTGAAACTTCAAAAAAGCGTAAATGACTTCTTGATCGTTTATAAAATAAATAGATAATTTCCTACAAAATGCGATGACAAAACGTTACCTGCAGTTTTTATATGTAATATTATTGGTATGAAAACTTATTTATTATACTTTAAAAATATTTACTTGTTTTGCCGACTGTCCAAAATTACCATTCTCAACATCTGTTTCAATGTCCGGTACTACGTTTTATGGTAATATTTTAAGTATTTTCGTTAAAAGATTTTAATGATTTGTTTTAGAAATATTATTTACTTTATTTACGTAAGTACTTATATTTATATTTAAAATAGACACGCAACGAGACGCACTACGCGTATTTATAATTTTAATGAATACGTAATTTATTTTTAATGTAATTAAACGGCGTTTACCTTGCCTTTTGTCTGCCCTTTGTGTACAGTCGGGGAAGTTTATTTCCTACCCATTTCGTTTATATTCGATTCTCACCAACAAGGTCACAATGTTGCCATAGCAACATAACAGTCTTAGATTGTAGTTCATATGATGATTTTGCTCGCGTAAGTAACTTAAATTCTTTGACCGTACATTCATGTACTTATTTTTTTAATAATTTTACAAATGCAGGCTGAAAAAGCTCGACTAAAAGAGGACTCCGGTGGTAAACGCGCTCCCAGTGGCGGCGGACGGACGGATCGTACCACACGAATGCTTGTCGCTCTGCTGGGTCTCTTCCTAGCTACGGAGTTGCCGCAAGCATTGTTTGGTCTGCTCACCGCTATTGCTCCCCATCTTTTTCAACAATGTTACTATTCATTTGGTAAGTTTAGTAACATATAACACTTATTATGCTATTATTATAGTAGAAGGGGGCAAACGAGCAGCGGATCGCCTAAGTTAGTTGATCCGAGGCCCACGGACATCTTATTATGTAGATGCTTTTTTATCTTTGAAAGACGGTAAGGAACATAACAAATTTTAAGATTTTTAAAAAAGTTATCTGTGTCTATGATTTTAGGCAGGGGGTAAACCTGTTTACACTTTCATCGATATGTATATCGTAATTTTCCATATCTGTCAATTACAGTAATTAATGTGAAATGTTAAGGGAATTTGAGTATTTCATATCGAAGCGCTGACGTGTTTCGATCGTTATGTTAACATTCACCATTTTGTATGATTGGCAGTTTGTTTGCGAACGTAAAGGAACCAATTGTAGCTGAATTTTATTTTGTTAAACATTTTTGTAACGTTAGGTAACGGTTCTATTTATTTGGCAGTTAAAGGTTGTTAAAGACAAGGTCATGGGTTTTATGACCCCAGTTACCGATACGTAGTAACGAAAAGACATAAGTGGGTTGCAATGTCTTCAATGTCAGAAACATTATTTCTTCTTTCTCTCTATCTCTATCTCACTTTAAAGAGAGTAAATAGTCAACATTATTTTTCTTTTGAATTGAATTTGAATTTTCTTAACAAGTTCTCAACTAATGAAAACATAATTTTAATTTCGTTTCGTTAAAATATCACGACGTCTTTTGTGAATCACTTAAGTAATATTAATTCAAATGAGAACATAGACTAGAGTCTGAATCTAGGAGTAGCGCAATATTTAAGTAGTTTAAATTAAAATATGAATTTTCAAAAAGCTAACGTAATTTATGTTTATTAAAACTTACAACAGTACTTACAAAGACATTTCTTTTTAATATTAGTTTAGGTACAATGAGCTATGAGTCAACCTTATTGGAAATTGCTTTACACGCACGGGTTTGCCTTATTTCAGTTCTACACAGTAAAGTATGAAGTTCAGCACCTAGATTAAAATATGATTAAAAATGTCGTTCCGTCGTGGTTATGGCATAACTAAGCATTATTTAATGATTGTCTCCTATTAAAGAATCAATCAAGAAAGTTTTAGTATGACCAGTCACAGCTGCATCCAAAACAAATAATGATTTATTGTCTCCACAGGTGAGGTAATGGATCTCATGGCGCTCGTTGGATCTGCTGTCAACTTTGTACTGTACTGCAGCATGAGCAGGCAATTCCGCAACACGTTCAGGCGGCTCGCCCGTAAGCTTCTGCCCCTGGAGCGCAGGACTTCCGAATTGGGTACTGTGAGGAAAGCGTAGCAGTCACAGTCCGGCCCTGCCACTTCTGTCACATATCTATGAACTCATGTAAAAAATATAACGAATACGAAATTATTTACTGTCAATTATTTTATTAACTCGTTTTGGTGATGTAGGTATTGAATTAAACTCAGTGGCGAAGTGAAAATTGACGAAAACGAGTAAGTGTCAGTATTAACAATTAGTGTTTCCATTATTATGCATTTATATAAAAAAATGGACCGTTTGAAGTAGACTCTTGTACAAGTGAAAATGGTAAATGTAAGATAACGATAAGAAATATGGGATCATTGTCTATTAAATAAAATATGTATGATTTTAAAATAATTGTAACATGGTGCTTAATTCTAAGTCAAATTATTTCTTTTTAAACTGTAGTGCCATTGTGGACCTAGTCATAATAATAATGTGTAGTGCTTGTAAAAAAATAGTTTAATTTTAGTGCAATCATTATGTACTTTAATAGAAATATCGATGTAAATAGAAAAATTAAAATAAATGTATTACGGTATTAGATTATTTTAGAAGGTTAAGTAATACTGTTATAAATAATATAACCATTTTTATAACTTTTTTTGTCTGTCGTACATTTTATTGAAATTGCCAGTAAACAAATAATATTAAAATGTTCTCTATATTACGTAAATGATTAAGTATTTAAAGAAATAAAATTATAAAGCTAAGTGTAAATATTCAATCACATTTGTTGTAATATGTAACATGACTCTATGTAAACAAGTTGTGTCAGTAATCTTGTTCAGATTTGAACAACTTATGAAGTGGAAACAACCCAAACAATTTATAAGTGGATGTAACAAGTTTAAGTTTATGTCGATTATTGGTTTGGTTTTGGGTTGTTTTACTATAGTTACTTTGTCTTAAGTGCTGTATACTTGTTCTTGATACTTTTTTATATCGTTTGCTATAATAACATACTACTATTCATCTTTTAAAATGAAAAATGACATCACTATATACAAACGTTATAAAAATCCATTATGATTATGAGAGAATACAATTATACTTCGTAAATTCACATTGTAAATTATGTTACGACAGTATTGCAATTGTAATTTGTATTGTTAAATATAAGATTTATTATAAAAATATTTTTTTTTATCAACTACATACAAAACTATTTCTGTATAACAACAGAAATAAAATTAGACGTAGTGTAATAGTGTTGTGTACACAAAATTAGTATCGTCTTTGATCTTTTTTTTGATTGACGTGAATCTTTGTTTTAAAACACATGTTCACAAGAAAAGTATTTTTTATTAGAGATTCTGTAGCTTATACTATTACTAACATTTACAACTTTCTTAAAATAAATATATTTTTTATCTTAAGAAAGATTTACTACATTTTTACTTTTTTCGATGTTGTAAATATTTATATGTGGAGACTTATAGTGAAAAGAACATATTAGATTGTAAATGTAGGGTCAGCGAAATATTTAATATCGTTACATAAATAACTATAATAGAGTACTCGATGAAATAAGTGTGATTAAAGTGATTTTGATGATCTACAGCGTTTTATTTTACTCGTTTAAAATTATGATTTATTATCCTCGCCCTAGTAAAAAAGCCTTCAAAATATACATTTTGTTAACTTGTCAAAAACTGCAAATAAACTTAAACGAAATTCCGCTGATCTTTCAAGCAACATTTATGTGAAAAGTTATTTTGCCCGGATATTTATACCTTTGTTGGATGTCGGGTGACACAGTTTCAAAAAGATCGCGTTGAAAACACACCCAATTCCGGAAATAGGTTCTGTCCCCGGCAGCTATCACGAATACATATCAAATATTCTAACAGTTTTAGTCCCAGTTTGTTACTTTTTAACACAGTAAACAAAACAGCTAAACGCCCGGATCATGTAAGGTTAGTTTGTTAAAGTCATAGATACATTCTTGTATATTTTCATTCCAAGAGATAAAATATTGTGGTGATTCTGGGATGACCTATTTGAAACAGATGATATTCTACTTTTGTACTTCTCCTTTTCTGGTAGATATACATAGATAGGCAATTAGGCATAGAGTCTGCAACCTCTTATCTTGTTGTAGATCTATAACTATGAGAAACTATTGTTTCGTTATTATAGCAAAATAAGTTGGTTACTTACTCGTTTATCACCTTTTATATAAAACGGTATAAACGCATCTGTAATTGCAGATGTTTGTGGGCAGCGGTCGCTACGCTATATCAGCCAATCCAGGTGGCCGCTTGCTCGTTTTCCTCTTTGTAATATAAAAAGAAAAGTTTGACAATTGCCTGGCCAGTGCCTAGTATCGAAACAAGGTAAGCTGATAAAGCTTTATTTCAATGAGTATTTTTTCAGAATATTTCCAAGCAAAAAGGGTAAGGTTGTATATCACGTAATGTTGGCATCTTATTCACTCACGGAATCCGAAATTTATCATGTCTTGCTTTTCGGGATATAAAAATGTGCGATGCGGCGAAATGAAGCCTCCAATTTGATACATTAGAGAGATAGTTGGGAAATTATGAAATGTTTGTAGTACACGTACTTGTATATTACGCAACTTTTACCTAGTGTTATAGAAAAAAAGTACTAAATCTTGGGTCTCAAGTTATTTATGTTATCGTTACATACTTGTATTTCTCTAACTTTTTCGGTTGTTGTTTTATTCATTTCATGTCTCAAGAAGTTATTTAACAACTATAGATACATTATAAGATATAATTATTGCAATAAATACAGTTACAATCTGTATTCGGTCAGTCTATAAATATATTTAAAGCCTATTTAGCACTAACGAGGGATCTTACGCGTGAATACGATAGCGAATGTAAAACGACGGCGAAAAAGGGTCACAAATCATAACACTTAAGCATTTACGATTAACATAATGGTATAATCAATTTCAACATAAATGCCCATAAAATAGATACTTTATATATTGCGATTGAAGGTTTATCTTTACTTATAATAAAACTAGTGACTCGCCCCGGCTACGCACGGGTGCAATGCTGATACTAAATACACTACAGAAAAACTGTGAACGTAGTATATAACATAATAATAATAATTCCAGGTTGCTAGTCATACATATAAACTTTCCTTATGAATCACTCTATCTATTAAAACCGCATCAAAATCCGTTGCGTAGTTTTAAAGATTCAAGCATATATAGGGACAAACATAAAAAAGCGTTATTGTTTTATACTAAGGATAAGGATAAGAAAGAGAAACATGTTTTTTTAATTAATAACTTTTGAACTTTTGAAGTTCATTCATCTAAAGAAGTTACTATCTGATTGAAGGCTAACCTCAATCGTATTACATTTTTATGGTCGAAGCAATCAAAACTGAAACGGGTCGCTACTTTAAATAAAAAGAATAAGCGGAAATAAAAATATTCATCCTATATCCTTTGCCGGCTTATTTTTTAGGCTGGTAATTTCACGAAGGTCATGTTATAACATCAAAAGAATACCTTTACAAAGCGACTAGGGCTTGGTTCTCTAAGCGAGCTCCTAGTCATTAGAATTTTATAATATTTTTTGAACTAAATATATTTTAAAAGCTGATTGTTGCTCCAGTCTCATAAGCATCAAGAAGTTTCAAGAGAAATAGTCGTCAGTCCCAGCATGTTTGTCCCTCGTAAATCTTTTCGTGTGCGAATTTATTTATGGCGATAATGTCACCGCTACCACTTACTTAACAGCAATAGATGAAAAGTATCCAATTTTGTGAAACGCGTTTCGGCCTCGTAAAAAGTTTTTAGGCCGCTCGGACTTTATCGTGGTTACTCTTTATGTATATATTTTCTCACCCACTAGCCACAGAAAAAATAAGTAATTTGTGTTTGATCTTACTTAAGTTTCTTTGTAATCATTAGATATTTACATTTGTTTTAAAAAACGTATTTAATACAATACTGAACAACTACTATTTTCTAACAGTTTTAAAAAAGTAGCCTTTTCAATTTTACAGGATTTTAATTAATATCTTGCAGCTTACACCAGATTATTTTGATTAAACTAAAATATTTAATCAACTTAATGGTGTTAACAACAACGTTTTAATTAGCTAATATTTTCTTAACAAAATGAATGTTGTAAAACATTGTCTCTTAAATAGGAAAGGAAAGACAGATCTGCGTCGCGACGCTCGAAGACTAAGATAAAGAGCTTCCATCTTGAACTGAGCCAACATGAAAATAATGTTTTAAAATGTAAAAATATATTCGTCTTTCTTATCTTACCAATTTAGAGCGAGTCCCCTAAGTACCTTGATGGCAGTAACGTTTCTTATTATTTAGATTTTGATGTAAAGGTATTATTAGATAAATACAGTAGACATATATCGCAGAACATTTAATTTATCTTTGAACTAAAACAGTAACCTTATTATGTCTAGAACGTAATTGACGCAAACGAATACGCGGCCCCAAAGGTACCTTCATATCTCATCTCTAATATCTAAAGCATCTATCGCTTTTATCAAAAATGTAATTTGGCAACGTTAATAGATCAAAACTCTTTTTGAATTAAAATAAGAAAAAAATAAAAATCCAATCACGCGTACATTCAGACAAGTTGCTAAAACGTTTCCCTAAAGAATTAAAGAGAACAATTAGTAAAGTTAATTTTACTTAATTAGTTAGTTGTTAAGCTCAATGTAATACTTAAAATCATTTTAATCGCCATCCGGCTTGAGGGGAACTCGATTTATGTCTTCTCTGTTTTTTAATTTAATACTGTTATAGAAAGGGAATGTTGCCCTACGGCTTCATTAGACCGCAAAAAACGGTCTTACGCTAAAGTAAAATCTCCGTTTTTATCGAGACCTCGGTCTAATGAAGCCTGCCATAGGGCTAAAATTATATGTATTAGCACTTTTATCTATAATATTTTTTACTCCAAACCCATTTTTCTTTCTTGTTCGTATTTATTTTTTTACAAATGTTTTTCTAGATAGCCAACAAATGTGCTATTTATTTCGCATATGGAAATACAGAGATCTCAAACGAAAATCGTAGTACAATCTTATGGTAATCCAATGCTTGATATTTTACATCTGTCGAGGCTGCCTGTGACAGCTGGTGATAAAGAAAGGGTATGGTATTATTGTTTATACTAAATACTAGCTGTTGCTCGCGACTTCGTATGCGCGGTAATAAAAAATAGCCTATGTTATACGGGGATAATGTAGCTTTCTAACAGTGAAAGATTTTTAGAAATATGCCCAGTAGTTTTTGAGGTATTTCAATACATACAAAAATATAAAGTTTCTCTATAATATTAGTATAGATAAAACAAACTAAATCTTTTAAATTAAATTAAATACAAGTGTCGAAATTACCATTGAGTTAAAAAAAAGTCATAACCAAAAATATGCTTTAGGTTGCGTGGTTTATATATTTTAAATTTCCTTTAAAAAACCTTGTTATTAAAGTACTGATTCTATCAAACTATTTTTAAGCTTAAATTGAATAAAACCTTTTATAAAAACACAGTTTAACTGACATTTTAACATTTTCCAGGAATGTTCTATATGTACATTCATGTCGTGACCTCTATGTAGCCTGACAAACCACTTGACTGATTTTCAGGAGCAAGTTATTACGTTCGTTTTCTTTCCCGGTTTGTTATAGCTGATATGATGTGACAGTGTAGGATTTTTTCATTATTTATTTAATTTCAACCCAAGACTGTGTACTGGCGCCTGTGTGCAAAAAAGAATTTTGGCGAACCTTAAGCATTTTTAATTAACATTTTTATGGTAGGTAAGTGCTTGAAATTTAGCAAAGAACTGAACTTTTGTTTTCATTATTTTTTTGTTTTTTTTCAATTTTTCTCTGGACCCTTGGCTCTGGCGCCGCTTGAGGATGGCTCCCGTGTGCTTTGCACACTTTGCATATTTGGTAGCGGAGGCCTTTTTTCAATCGACAATTTATATAAATCATACTAGACATAAAGAAAATTCAATAATAGTATATTGAGTCTTCGCAAGCGGGAATTTAATCAGAGGTTTAATTATAGCAACACTACAAAGCAAATTATGATTTAAATAATTATGAAACATTCTCGAACTCTGAGAGGCCAGCTATAGTACGTGCTTTTGATCAGTTTGATTTCAACTCCTTGCAATTGTGAAGTGTTTCTATGATAAGCCTAACATTAAATTAAAACGTTGTCGAAACGTGCAAATTCGGTGTCCCTCTAAAAGTCAAAGAACAACCGCTTAAATGGTTTAATTTTTTTTTTGAGAAATTTTATTTATTAACATAGGTATTCGTCAGACATTTACTTTTTGATTGTTGTTTGTGTTGTAAGATTTTTTCAACATTTTAATCATTAGAAATATTCATTATCAAAAATATCTAAAAATGTAATTTAAACTAAAAAAACTCAATACACTCTTATAACCTTTAACAGATTTCAGAGCCAGCGATATTTTGAAACAAAATATATTACGGGTTCGAAGCCCTCGCAAGTTTAATATTACTATTAAATTATTTTAGAATCCAGTGTCATTGGTGTTCCCGAAATTATTTTTTGTAATATATTGCTATTGTATTTTTTAATAAATGTCACTTTGTATTTTCATCTACAATAAATGGCTTAGTCTATGAATATCCAAAATTAATACTGTAGCTATGATAGGAAAGATTCTCATATTAATCATTTCAAAAACTAATGAGCTAATTTTAAAAATTCTTTCACCATTACAAAGCTACATTTATAACAACATTGTTTTTAATTTCGTGCGGATGAATCGCGAAGAAATGCTTGTATCTATCTAATAACCGTGTAAAAGAACAAAGCACGAATAAAATATTGAAGTGTACCTCTTATTAAATATGTCAGGTACGTTATTGTTCTTGTTATGTCGAGAATTCGTACGTAAAATATGTTTATTGCATGTCGACCTTTGTTTTTGTTATAAACGGCTGATCTTGATTTTATTTATTTTTGTTTCATGTTTTAGAACCGTAATATATAGGTTTTAACCTTTATTAAATATTGAAAAATTCCATCTCAAACATATTTTCAACATCAAACTTAAACCTTTTTTATTAGATATATTTTTGCTTTCCAAATATCTCTGAACGATACCAATATATTTAGATCAATGTGGCGATAACGGTTTTGCCGACTGATGGATTTATTGCCTTTTACATACATAATCCGACTTTCCATATTATTGAGTGTTATAATTCATGCGGGCTGCGTAGGTTTTCCCGAATCCGACTTTTTATAACATTTTTTAACAGCTCGGGATTTCGCAAAAACGAAGAAACCGAAAATATTTAACCCTTAAATAAGTACTACATCATTACTTTGCAATGGTGTTATATTCATATTTGTTACAAGGTTTTTATAAATGTAAAATGCTAAGTTAAGTTAAAAGGAATGAGTTCTTTCGTAGTTTTAGTATCAAAGCGTATACGTGTTCTCCCTTGATACTTGGCCCGTTTTCTTGCAATATATTTGTGGACACAATGTCGCGGCCGGTACTCACTCAACTTCAATTGATGAAAAGTATCCAATTCAGCGAAACGCGCTTACAGCCTCGTAAAACTTTTTTTTTTAGGTCAATCTGCCATGGACTTCTTGTGTTGCTTTATTTGCTTATATTAAAAAAATATATACAAATTTTAGAGAATTACTTTATCTATTTTAGGGATAATTTTGAAGTTTATTATGTGTTCCTTAGGTATCTTAATATTACAGAAGTATGGTAGGATCAGGTAACGAATTACGCAAGCGGTAAATAGTAAGAGATTTACTAACAATAAAAATTACACGTTAACAAATGATATTTCCTACTACTTACTTACTCTAGATAATTTTAAAGAAATGAAAAATTCAGACTGGGCCATCGTTTCATTTATTTTCCGACCGTTTTGAAGATTAGGTTAGTGTCAATTTACGATTTTCCTGAGATTTGAGAACGTCCCGAGATTGTATTGCAGTTAACGCATCGCAAAAAATACTTTCAAATTGATTGCTACGAAATCGAAGTAAAATTTCTTTTTAATCACGGTTTAAGGAAACGAGCTTTTAGAGGAATTGGTTCAATTGATATACATAGATTATCCTTCAATTTTCATTGTTTTTAAACGACTTCCGCTAGAAGGAGGTTATCAAGAAAATTATCTTTGAAACTTTTATTTATGGCGTCTTTTTGGATTTTTTTCTGGAACGCGGTTTTGTATTTTGTCAAAAGTTTTATTTTAATTGTTACTTTTGCTTAGATTGTCTCTTATTTTTATTGAATTAGATTTTAGAGAATCTTGAGAATATTATAACAAAAACAACAATTGTGTCAGAACATTTTTACATCAGTGAAAAATAAAATCGTAGAAATTCAGTTTGCCTTAGAACTTATCAAGAAAAGCCCTGATGTTACATTTTCACTGAAACATAAGAAAATGTCCAATTTCGTGAAACACGTTATCACTCTTTGAAACTTAGTTTAAGTATGACGACTCTTATTTTACCTTGTCTCGTGACTCCATAAATAATGTCTCAAGTTCGAAATATCATTTATACTTCGAAGTTGATTTATGAGATAAATTACATAGTTTCATTTTTATTGTGTTCTTGTAAAAAATCTAGTTTACTTACATAATCAATATTAAGAATTCTTCTTTTATCCTAGGTATATTCAATTTGACTATAGTTTAAATATTTTATATGTTTTTTACGACTTGCCGAAAGATTTTTCCTTGCTGTAACTTTTTATTACAATCCGTTTTTAAACAATACAAAGGAGTTCGTATGGTGTGACCTCATTACAGTTGAGCCGGGCTTTCCCTTGTGTATTGCACTGCCCATAAATAAAACATCGATTTTGTGCTCTTTTTATCTTTTTATTCTTGTTGTAAGGAGATGAATTATTATTTTTTTATAACAATTACCGTGGGGGTGATACAAAGTATCTTACGATTGGCGATATCACTGATAGAGTCGACAAAAATGTATGAAACTGATAATGACATTCATAATAAGTCACATGCTTGTCACTTGTACGATATCGAAGTCATTGTCAGTTCCAAACATTTTTGATGTTTGCTATCGAATCGTTTTGTAGCGCATGTAATTTGGGTAACAACCCTCATTGTGGTTAACATACGTTACTGTTTTAATTATTCTTTGAGGGCCCTGATTATTATTATGATCCTTCTCATTGCTCTAACTTGGTTCATACGTACTATGAAATACATAGATTTACCTGAAACGTCACTCAAGCTTGCATAACCTTACACTTAACCTGTGTTACACAAGCTATTCCAACATGAATATACTCGTAGGTATATCAAATTGATATTTATTACGTAATCTAAACTAATAATATAAAGAGGAAAACTCTGTATTTTCATATGTATTGAAATAACTCAAAAACTACTGGGCCGATTTCAAAAATTCTTTCACCATTAGAAAGCTACATCCCTGAATTACATAGACTATATTTTTTAATTACACTCTGACGAAGTCGCGAGCAACAGTTAGTATTTTATAAGTTAGTCACATTCTAATTAAAACATGTTTCCGACCTCTATAGTTAATTATTTTTGTTGTGTTATTTTGGTAATTGTATAAACAAAATAAATAAAAAACAAATCACTAATTAAGGTTGCTCTAACGAACTGTGGAAACGGCATTGGATGTTTGTACCAATCAGTATTGCTGGATATAAACCGTTCGTCGGTTGTTTGTAGCCGCGGCATCACGTCTGTCGCCCGGACCCCTTTCTGAAGTTATAAATTAAATTATTACTACTAATGACCTGAGTAATTGAATCTGAAGTAGATGTACGAAAACGCCCACAATATTGAACACTATACCGAATAATAGTAAAATGTTGACCTTAGCCAGAACCCATACCAGGGTTCTCCAAAACTTATTTGTAATGTGACGTTCTTAGGACTTTGCCATTCTTTTAAGACGCCCTTCAACCCAGCCCCCAAAAATACTTTCCAATTTTAGTACCAGCGGTAGTGTATTGGCTATGGACTGGTTGTCTCTGGATGTCTCAAATAGCCTAGTAACAGGTTATTAAATAAACACTATTGGGACATTTATATTTTTTAATTATGCGACGCCCCTGGGACAATGTAATGACGCCACAGGGCGTCGCGACTCACAGTTTGGGAAGCCCTGTCCTCTACCTACATTAATTTTTCTTATGCCCGTTTTCACCAACGAACCCCTAAAGTAGTTTTAGGTAGGTGTCTTTTTGCTTAAGGGTCTCCCTAAATGTAACTCATACCTAAATTGATTTCATATCTAAAGTGACAATTAACTGTTGGTGAGAACCAAAGTAGTGTTAGGTGACATTTAAAATGTTGGAGTAGTATAATCTGCTGAGATGTGCACTG
>QDHC01004637.1:55457-81563 GCA_013186455.1 Papilio dardanus tibullus | reverse complement strand
TTAGTAGAAAGAAATATTTCCCACGCAATTCTCAAAAATACTAGAGAACTATTTACACACGGATGTAAACTTAATAATGGTATGCGAGTATAAATGTTCAAATATAGTATTTTTTTCATAAAGTGGCAAACGAGCAAGCGGCCACCTGAACACGCTGAAATAGCGAAGCGACCACTGCCCGTAGACATCTACGATTGTAAATGCTTTGTTCGGATACTTGCTACTTGCTACTCGACTAAAATACTATCCTAGTGTGTACAAGGCTTAAGACGGCATGGTAAGAATAGCAGACTTACGAACCCTCGTGTACGTATTGCCTTATTGGTATTTATTTATAAAACTTCATTGCGGTTTATTGTATAAAAATATTTGTTTAGAGTTTAGACAGAGGTAGGATTTGTGTAGGAATTGTAAAGTTGAAAAATATTTAAATTCACATTCCATTCCCATCTTTTTCTTTTAAGGAGAAGTGTGTTGGAGAGAAGGAGAAGGAAAATATCCTCTTTCTGCGCGTATTCTCCGTCGATTAAGGCAAGCAATGCATCTACAATTTCAGATGTCTATGGGCAGTCGCTTCGTTATTTCGGTGAATCGATTGTTCGCTTTCCACCTAATATAATAAAAAGCGACGAATTTTACTGTACATACCATTTGATAGTAACTTTTTTCAACAAATTGCAGAATACTTTTCGATATATTTTATATTTTCAAAGAGTCTACACTATCTACAATATATCCATACTAATATTATAAAGAGAGGAACTTTGTATTTTTGTATGTATTGAAATAACTCAAGAACTACTGGGCCGATTTCAAAAATTCTTTCACCATTAGAAAGCTACATTATCCCCGAGTAACATAGGTAATATTATTTAATTCCACACGTACGAAGTCGCACACAACAGCTAGTATAAAATAAAGACATAAAAACGTTATCAGAGCTCAGATAACATACAGTGGCGACCCTCAGGTCGTATAATTTTATGTGGACTGTAAAACAAGAACATCGAAACCGACTTTGCATAATGACATTTGATACTTGTAGCTTACAGCGCTGTTTTATGCACGTGCCTTTATTGATATGACTAAAGTATAGCTATTATGAAATTTGTACAAAGCCATGTAGCTTTTTTTGAAAAAAAAAGTAGAGCGTCGTTGACTCAGGGGTTTAGCTCTTGACTTGTAAACTGCAGGATCCGAGTTCGAATCCCGCCATCTCTACCAATGTGTTTTTCGATTATCGATTTTTATATGTACATAGTTACCCGACCCTCTGACGATGAAGAAAAATATAGTAATGCAACCTGCACATATCGGCGAAGCAATTAGAAGATATGTGTGAAGTCACGTAAAGTACGCGCTGGTCGTAGAGTTGCTGAAAACTGCGCCCATCATGGGTCGAACTTACTACTACTACTATATCTACAGTCAAACCTCGATAAGCGAGACAAATATTATAGGTCTCTTAGACTGTCTCTTATCCAGGTTAAGCTGTGCTGATAATGAAAAGAGGAAAGATTTTTATTTTTCTATGTATTGAAATAACTCAAGAACTANTATGACTAAAGTATAGCTATTATGAAATTTGTACAAAGTCATGTAGCTTTTTGCTTGTACCAGAATGGGTATTTATTCTAGACATATAAAAATTATCTACAGTTTAACCTGGAAATCAGTTCCGGGGGACAACCTGCTTAAAAGAAATACGTTTACGACTAAGGGGCCTTCAAGAAAAGAGCGTACTCCTCCCTCAAAGGCCGGCAACACATCTGCGGTTCCTCTGGCGTTGCAGATGTCCATGGGCGTCGGAACAACTAACTTAGGCGATCCCCTGCTCGTTTGCTCCGTTCTCATATAAAAAAAAATACCTGATTAGAAAGAAAACTCTATAATCGAGACAAATATCGCGGTCCCTTGAAATCTCGCTTATCCAGGTCGAGTACATCTGTACTAATATTATAAAGAGGAAAGATTTTTATTTTTGTATGTAATAAATTAACACAAGAACTACTGGGCCGATTTCAAAAAATCTTTCACCATTAGAAAGTTACATTATCCCCGAGTAACATAGGCTATATTATTTAATTTAATGCAATCGAAGTAGCGAACAACAGCTAGTTTCATACGTTTAACCCTGGATTATAAAGATCCTGACAGTTCATTCTCTTCGTCCTTATCACCAGGTTTTTGTCTTCCACGTTATTCTATTCTCCGCCGTCTCAGTCACAACCTTGTTTATCATATCACCTTTCACGCAATCCATCTCTTCCTAGGTCTACCTCTACCTGTGTACCTCCACGTTCACATCACGCTCTTCTTGTTGAAAGTCTCCATAAGTTTTTAGACGCAATGTCCGCATTAATTTATTTGTTGTTTTCTTTGTTTTTCATTATCTGAACGTAATAAAACCTATGAGAAAACTTAGAAAGATAAAATCCCCAAGTTAGTAGAAAATAAGTTCGGCTTAGAGGCAATTGGGAAACTTCAAGTGTAAGGATACGGGTTTCATTCGATTTTATTGCAAATAAAGATCTTTAGCTTTTTTGTTTAGGTAATTGTCTGTGTACAAAATTGAAACGGCAGCGCGGCAGCTTGTTTATTCATTGGTGACTTTCCTTTTTCTTTAAACATACTTTAACTTTATTTTTTTTTAATTATAATGTGGCAAACGAATAAGCTGCCAACTGGATTCGCTAAAATAGCGATGCGACCGCTGCCCATAGACATCTACAATCGCAGATGCGTTGCCTACCCTTCATCTACGAGGAGGAGACGCACAGCAAGAGGATAATTCCTTTTCCTATACGACCCCCTACCATATCCACTTCCCTTTCCCATCATTTCTTCAGAAGAAAAGAATAGGAAGGGAAAGTGGACTAAAATTAGGCTTTCGGCACCACGCTCATCAGCCGAAACACGGAATTGCTTCCATTAGACGCCTGTCTTCTGTGTGGTCGTGGTATTTCACCGGGCGAGCCGGACAATTCGTGCGAAGATGGTAAAGCGGGCTCTACCACTGTTAATATATTTTTATCCTTGACTATATACATATTTACATTAACATAATACTTTATGTGACTACATCGTTGTTAACTCTCCGACTTTCCGCGCGATTCTCTTCTGTTTTTCACATCGACTTTGTCAGCATGGAATTTAAAAAATAAGAATATTAAAGTGACCTACAATATTCCAAGTGCACCATTTATCCTACGCTCCGTTTGTGGAACACTGCGCGTAGCGTATACCTTAAATTTCGCAACGATTACGATTCTCGTACGATACGCTGTAATGTACGAAAGGCCTTAAATTTATTCAACGGCGTTACACTTAACAAAGCGTCAATCGCTTGTTCCAGTTAAATGTAACGTGCTGCACTGAAACATGACACGTATTGTAACGAGAACACGCTCGAGTGTGTTCGTGAGAACAATTGTTTTAGGTGCAATTGTTTTCAGAATAATTGTTTTAGGTGCAATTGTTTTATCTAGTGAATATAATAAGCTTAGCTTAGCTGTTGTGTTAGATAGGCTATAAACATTAGACAGCTTTTTTCACGAAGTTTTTTTTGACCCTTCTATGATGATACATGGCGAGATGAAACCCATCCTACCTAAATTCACGTATATGGCTTTATCGGAAATTATGTAATCACTACATAGTATAAAACAAATTCGCTTTCTCAGTACCTCAGTATGCTTAAATCTTTAAAACTACGCAACGGATTTTGATCCGATTTTTTTAATGGAGTGATTGAAGAGGAAGGTTCATATGTATAACTAGCGACCGCTCCGGCTTTGCACGTGCAAACATTATTAGTACGGCTGATATAAAACGTACACAGTTTTTATTTAGTGTTAGTATCAGCATTGCTATCGTTCGAAGCCGGGTATAGTATTAGTATAAAAGATATTATTTTATTCCTCTTTAGGTAGTGAGTCAGAAAATAAATACACGTGATATCGTAGGCTTTTCCCCCTTGTGATGGTTAGTAATTCCCCCCTTTTAATATCATATAATTAATACGATATCAGTGGGCCTACCCAACATGCTTTTCGATCGAAGATGTCGCTGATGGAATCGACAAAAATGTATGAAACTGACATTGACATTTGATAAAATCATGTGATTGTCACGTGTGAGATATCGAACGTCAATGTCGGTTTCTTACAAATTTGTCGATTCCATCAGCGACATCGCCGATCGAAAAGCATGTTGGGTAAGTCCACTGATTAGGTACTTATTGTTACACAGAGACAGTCATTAAGGCACTCCTTTAGTGTAGAATTACTATGACGTCATAGAAAATCACACCTGTTTTTTCTACTTTTCTTTTGATGCTTAGATTTGAATGTTACTACAAAAAATAGTATAACAACCTCCTTGCGCCTTTTTAATTCTTTAATAGTTTCCTTTACAAGAATACATGATTTCTAACGTCCGAGTTGCATGTTTTATTGTACTTTAAAAGTCATTTGTAAACTTAATTCTTAGAACAAAAGCATTGATAAAGAATACTTCATTTACAACCTAACAAAATGAACTGGGAAGTTAAACAAAGTACATGCGCTACAAAGCGATTCGATAGCGGACATCGAAATTGTATGGAACTCATAATGACGTTCGATATCTCACACGTGATAAGCACGTGACCTATCGAATATCATTGACAGTTTCATACACTCTTATCGATTCCATTAGCGAATTCAAAAGATACTCTGGGTAGCTGCCCTGGACGCTCTGATCCGAGTGATCACTAATAAAAGAAGGGGACGTACAGAAAAGGGATATTTCCTGTGTATAGGATTGTCCTTTTCTTCTACCAAAATGTCTTCCTCCAGTTCTTTTGTTATAAAAGTGTGAAAAAGGAAAACATACAGAACTTGTCCGCTTTGAGTTCTTTTTTTTATATAAAAAAGAGGCAAACAAGCATCTGGATTCTTTGAAAAGGCGAAGCGACCGCTGCGTATAAACATCTGCAATTGCAAATGCATTGCTTACCTTTAATTAACGGAGGAGGAGACGCACAGAAAGAGGATAACACCCCTTCCTATGCGTCCCCTCCCCGGCCAATCCACTTCCCCTTCCCATCATTTCCTTTTAAGAAAAGGATAGGAAGGGAGAATGGACTAAAATGAAGCCTCCGGCACCACACTCGTAAGACGAAACACGGAATAGCTTCCATTTCACGCCTGTCTTCTTTGAAGTCTTGTATTACACCGGGTGAGCCAGTCAATTCGTGCGATGTTAAAGCTGTTCTTTCTTTCCGTATATATTCCGCTCTGTTCTTTCCGTAAAGTATCGACACGGATTAATTTCACGATTTTTTTGTAACCCAAAATCTAGTAAGCGTACTTTACGGTTGTAATTACATAAGTACATCAGTCATATATAAATCATGTTAATTAAGAGTAATTAATCATTTTCATTCAGAGTTAAGTGTAAACATTAGATATGAAGTAATTAAATGTGTCAGACTTATTTACATAATTAACACCTATTAATGGAATAACTTAATAAAGAAATAATTGTTACTGTAGCTCTCCTGTGTTATATCTATTGATCTATAAGTGGATAGGTCAGCAGTAAATAAATACGGCTGTATTTTAGACGCAAATATCGAAAATATTATTAAAAAAGGTAAAGTAAGGTTCGACTTATGATGGGCTCCATTTTCCGCAACTCTACGACTAGCGTGTATTTTGCGTGAATAATAAATCTTTAAATTTCTTCTCCGATATGTGCAGACATCACGATGTTTTCCTTCACCTAAGAGCATCGGGTAATGTACATATGAAAATCGAAAATCGAAAAACACATTAGTACATGACGGAATTCGAACTCGGAACCAGCAGTTTACAAGTTAAAAGCTAAACCCCGGAGCCAGCAACGCTCAAAATATTATTATAATTTTTTATATAGAAACACTCACACCTTTAACCACTTAAAAGCCCTACAGATTTTACACCTAAAAACACAAACAACCCTTCCAATAAATACCTCCGCAATTTTAACGTGATTCAGCATTGTTAAAATCTTACCTTTTATAACACGTTGTTTTCGTTCGCCAACGGTTGAGCAATTAAAATAAAATACGTTCATTTCGCAATGTTAGTAGCCTACTTTACAACCCAGTTTTACTAGCACAAACACTTTGAAACTATTTAGTTATTTTTTGCTTGCTCAAAAACTCGAAAACCAGATATGAAAGTGGACGTCGTGTCTTATTAGGTCAAGGTGTTGGCACAGGACAGAAAGGGTTGGATAGAGCTCCATCGACAAGGTCCAAGAACCTTAAATTAAAAAAGAAGAAGCTCAAAATAATGAACAGATTTTATTTTAACAGTAGAATTATTCAAATAGTAACTTATACTATATCCCAGGGGGGTTACAAAGTGCCTTTCGATTGGCGATATCCATAATGGAATCGACATAAATCTTTAAAACTACGCAACGGATTTTGATGCGGTTATTTTTAATAGATAAAGTGATTGAAGGGGAAGGTTTTGATGTATAACTAGCGACCGCGGCTTCGCACGGGTTCAATTATTATTAGCCATATTAACACCAATTAACAACGTTCACAGTTTTTCTGTAGTGTATCAGCATTGCATCCGTGCGAAGTCGGGGCGGGTTACTTTGAAATAAATCTGTCCCACTTCTTATTCACATTCCGCCCTCTTTTCACGATGCTTACGTGTTTGGATCAACGCCAGCACAATCATATCAACGACCACAATTTAACATAGGATGAGATTGCTCAATCCACAAACGTGACTTGAAGGTTTCATCTCATATTTACGAGTACTTTGATATATATTTTACTTGGCTGTCGCCTGCGACTCCGTCTGCGTTGAACTATAAACACAAAGTAGCGTATGTTTGTTATGTTCACCTTCATGAGGTGGTATTACCTCTTGTGATACACAATTTTTTATAAGAGAAGGGAGGAAACGAGCGTCTGGATCAACCAGGTGATCTTCGACGCCCATGGACACTTTCAACACTCGAGGAACCGCAAATGCGTTGCCGGCCTTTGATAGTAATGTACCACATATAATGATATAGTTGTGGTACACTCTTTGCACATGTCCGCAGAACGACTGACTCATGACAGCCTCGTCCGCCATTAAAGTAGACGTCCGACAAGCAAGTAGGAAGTCAGTACACCACAGTGTTCTTACTGACTACGTTTTGCATCTGTGCAGAAATTTAATCGAGATCTATTAATCGGTTTTGGAGACTTCAAAGAAACGTTCAACGTAAATATCGCATTTTATAAAATTACTATTTAAAATAGCTACATTTTTAGCTTCCTTTTAAAATATTTTTTATAATCTGACGAAAGGAAATATTTATTTGCATATAAACAGTATAATAAAGTTATAAATCATGTCGATAGAAAATTCCGATCTTCAATTTATATACAGTCGAACCTGGATTAGCAAGAGGGACCAAGAGCAAGAGGGAGCAAGAGGTAGCTCGTCGAGACCAAATAATGGCTCTCGCTTATAGAGGTTTACCTCTAATCCGAGTTCCTCGCGTATGGAGGTAGCTAGTCGGGACCAGAGAATGGCTCTTGCTTATATAGGTTTCCCTCTAATCCGAGTTTCTCTCATTTAGAGATAGCTCGCGTGGACCAGAGAAGTATTTTCGCTTTATCCAGGTTTGTCTGTATTTCAATAAAATGAAGCAATTGTTTGAAAGATATATAGCTACGAAATTGTACTACACTTATGCCTTTATCCTCTAAAGCCTTCGGGGCGTAATATAAAGTGCGAGGCTGCGTTGTGAATCATTATTGAAAATAATAATTTTGATATCATAAATTCTCGCAATCAATATTAAATTGCGTCTGTAAATCATTGAATAAAATATAATAAAGTAGTAAATAACTGTCTTCGCATGAAAAGTGGAATCTTAGTAATATTATATAGGTAAGCTAGCGACCCGCCCCTGCTTTGCACGGGTGCAAATCGGTATAATGCTGATACTTAATACTGCAGCGTTTGCAATGTAAGCGCTAAAAATGTGTTAATTTACGACATAATATTAAAAACCTCTAAATTATCAGTGTTACTCTACTATATTGTGAATGTATTATACATGAAAACCATACTTATGAATCACTCTATCTAGTAAAAACCGCATCAAAATCCGTTGCGTAGTTTTAAAGATTCAAGCATATATAGAGACAAACATAAAAAAGCATTATTGTTTTATACTATGTAAGGATAAGGATAAGGACTAGCGACCCGCCCGGCTTCACAAGTGTGCAATGGATGGAAAAAATGTAAATATTTACATTACATTAGAAACCCAAAACATTACTTTATTTCTCCGCTATTTAATGGATGTTATACATATAAACCTTCCTTATGAATCACTCTATCTATTTAAAAAACCGCATCAAAATCCGTTCCGTAGTTTGTCACGTTATTTCTCTTACTAGTTCCAAAGAACCAAAAAAAAAGAAATTAATAACAATGTGATATCAAAATTTATTATAGATATATAGATATATTTAAAAATCGGGTTTCGTTGGGTCCGCACTTGCTTCCTGTTTTGGCAGTCAGTTGACAATTTTTAATGAAACGTCCAAAAAGTGCACAGAGAATATAAAAAAAACTATTAAATAAGTTAAAAAAATAACAATTTATTAACACATTACAAGTTTTAAAGGGACAGAGAAAGCGATTTTGTTTTATTTGATATCATAATTAAAAAAAATTATAAGAATGAGACAGCAAGTTTTTTTCGAAATTTAAATAAAATACCGGAACTATACACGTAGTATCACAGGACAAGACATTTGGCTTTATTTCGAGCAAGTACAAAACGTGACGTATACCGTATCTTTAGATTTAATTTATCAATGTTCTCTATTAATCGTATTAATAAAATTTCTTATACGAACAATTTTTTCAACGAACTTTAGATCGTTAAGTGAAAAGTCTTAATTTTTTATTCATTTCTTACGTTTCCCTTGAGATTTTAAAAATAATATAAAGACAACAGATACAAGCGGTCATTTGGGTATATTTTGACTGTTTAAACTGCCACTTGGCATAAAAGGAGCAAAGTTTTTTTTTATTTTACTAGTAACAGTTTTTCTTGATTTGAAATTTGAACATTTATTGCCCTTGTCATAGCGCAGAATGTGTGCTTTCCTTTCCTAAGTGTAGGAATGAGAAGTTAACTATCACTATGGGCTATCATCTCAAAGTCATGTTTTTAACTAACTGTTGTTCGCGAATTCGTCCGCGCGGAATTAAAAAATAAAGCCTATGTTACTCGGGGATAATGTAGCTTTACAACGGTGAAAGAATTTCTGAAATCAGCCCAATAGTTTTTGAGTTATTTCAATACATGCATAAATACAAATCTTTCCTTTTTATAACATTAGATTATTACATATAGTATTTTTACGGTGAAGGAAAACATCGTTATGCAACCTGCACATATCGGCGAAGAAATTCAAAGATATGTGTGAATGAAGTCAACCCGCACTGGGCCAGCGTGGTAGACTATGGCCTAGTCACCCCTTAGGGAAGGCTCCGCGCACCTCGGTGGGGACGCATAGTGAACTGGCGATGATGACTGGGTGCCTGTACTAGTCAACCACGTATTCAGACTTTTGGTTCGGGGATAGTAGGCTAAAACTTTTTTTTTTCAGTTAGATTTGGAGGGATAAATCCTAACTATGCCTCCTCTATACGTGCTTGGTACTAGTATAGTATTCTATATATACATTCTTCTGAGCATAGCATCAGTTGAACAGAACATTCGTGGTAAAACTGGGATTAAGTAAGTACTACCTATATCCCCTTTTAACATAGATTAAAGAACCAGATATGATATTTGATATGTCATACTGACAACGACTGAGACACATAGATATCAAATATACGTAACGTGACAAAGACAGTAACATAGATCTTTTGTCCCTTTCCCTGTATGCGATTTTGTTTGTTTGGGTCCGGAACAAAACAAATGACGTTTCATATAGTATTGTGGCGCTCCAAGTGTATTTTCGGTGAATTAATTTGTCATCACCAGGCAAAGGCTTAGAACATGATATTATTGGTTTAAAACCGTAATGTGATGCACATATAACATAGTTATGACGTAGTTTAAGGCATGTTTTGTCTACCAACCGTATACGCCATAGCCTTTTCTATACTTTTCTCTTTCTACGCCATTTAAGGATTATTGGTTACAGCTGCAATGGTTGCTAAGTAACCCTCATTAATAATGCATCAGGGCACCAATCAGGGCTTAATTGAATCCACACTTGTAGCGTTGAATACGAGCTGAGTGATTATAGTACAGTGTTAGTTAGGTACCCCAGACGTGTTATTTTGAATCAATGAACGCGCGCTAACAGTTTTAAATTATTATTTCGCTTAGCTTTTTAAGGGTTGTCAAATTCTAAGTAATATTATTTATTTTATTGTCTTAAATAATATTCTTTTAAGTACTTATAATGTAACTAGCTGTCGCGCGGAAATATAAAACTTAGTAGCCTATGTGTTTCAGATGATATTCTACATCTATGCATTATAACGCTAGCTGTTGCTAGCGAGTTTGACCGCATGGTATTAAAAATATAGCCTATGTTACTCGGGGATAATGTAGCTTTCTAATGTTGAAAAAATTTTTAAAATCGGCCCAGTAGTTTTTGAGTTATTTCGATACATACAAAAATATAAAGTTTTTCAAATTATACCTATACAGCCAGCTACGGACGCTCAATTTTAACTATGCAGTTTAACTGCGCAGTTAAAACTGATGCGTGTAAGCAAAACTAAGAACTGTACAGTTCGACTGTGCTGTGTGTGTGTGTTCTTTATATTAGTCAGATTAACCCACTTAAGTGAATAAGATTCTTTTTGATAAGTATCATTTAAAAGTAACTTAGCAACCTATCCAGACGTGTTAAAATACAGGATATAAAAGTATGCATAAAACATAATATCCAAAGCTTTCATTAAAAACTCGTTTATGCAAAATATTACTGCAATGTACGCTAAAGGCATTCGTGTTGTGTTAAAATGAATATTATTTCCTTGTTCGCGCAAAACTGGATACACTTTGTATGTTTACTTATATTTATATACTAGCTGTTGTTCATAGCTTTGTCTGTGTAGGATTAAAAAATATAGCCTATGTTACTCGGGGATAATGTAGCTTTTTAATGGTGAATGAATTTTTGAAATCGACCCAGTAGTTTTTGAGTTATTATAATACATATAAAAATACAATTATACAAAATAAAACTCAGCTGATGCAGGGAGGCCCAAGACAATGGGCCTCCCTGCATCAGCTGAGTTGGCCACCTCTTGGCACACTCTTTTTATTAAGTAGTTTATAAGTTAACTCCGTTATTGTATATGTTTTTTGCGGCAATAAACTTTTATTCTATTCTAATTATTTATTTGCAAACATTTTAATTAATTTTTGATAGACCCTCAGGACGTCACAACGAAATGCTTAAACTACAATAAGTACTTAGTAATAAAAATGTACTTTATTTTATTTAACCAAAAACATTAACGATAGTTTAAACCATTTGAATTACATAAATAGTAGTAGTAGTTCGACCCACGATAGGCTCTATTTTCCGCAACTCCACGCCTAGCGCGTATTTTGCGTGACTTCACACATATCTTTGAATTTCTTCGCCGATATGTGCAGACATCACGATGTTTTCCTTCACCTAAGAGCGTCGGGTAAATATGTACATATGAAAATCGAAAATCACATTGGTAGATGACGGGATTCGAACTCGGGACCTGCAGTTTACATGTCAAGAGCTAAACCCCTGAGACACCGACGCTTTTAACTATAGATTAAATCATATGAAATACATAAATAGTATTATTCAAGATAATACTCGTAAATAAGTTAAAAAATGTAAAAGCTTTATTCGTATATTGTAGCAAAAGTATTTGCAGTTTTATTGTTAGGAGCGGAATAACAAAATCAAAGAGATTCAAATTCAATAGAGCAGGCATTTCGTGTAGGTACTTCTAAATTTAACATACTGTCGCCTGTGATCCTGCGTGCGTTTAACTTAAAAACATAGTAAGTAGATGTCTATGGGCAGTGGTCGCTTCGCTTTTTCAGCTAATCCAGGTGATCCCTTGTTCGTTCGCCGCTTTGCAATATGAAACAAGTAAAGGCTGAATTTTCAGATGTACTCAAATATTTAAGAGCGTCTTACATGTTAGTTCCATGCTTAATCTTCAAATTCAAGAGCGATCTTGTTTAGTTTTGACGCTTTAGTGGCATTTGAACAATCGGATGCAAGTCTATGAACTGACAAGTGCTGTACAACCAGGAACTTGTCACATTTTTCGACATTGAGGAGGGCGCTAGTGAGCTGTCATCTTAACTTATCGATGATTTAGGTGTCCTTCTCGGTTTTTTGTAGAGTTTTTTGATACAGTGGTAGATCACACTTTAAGATCATCGCAAGAATTGTCCAGCTCGCCTGGTGAAATACCACAAACACACAGAACACAGGCGTCAAATGGAAGCTATTCCGTGTTTCGCGTGACGAATGTGGTGCCGGAGGCGTAATTTTAGTTCACTTTCTCATCCTATCATTTCCTTATAAGGGAAAAGGAAGTGGATTGGCCGGGGAAAGGACGCATAAGGAGACGGATGCTGTGCGTCTCCTCCTCCGTAGATTGAGGGTAGGCAACGCATCTGCAATTGCAGATGTCTATGGGCAGAAGTCGCTTCGGATTTTTCAGCGAATTTTGGTAGAAACTTGCTCGTTCGCCACTTTGTATTATAAAAAATACAGTTTGGTTTATGCCCGGTCTAAGTGTATAAACATCTTTGTCTGTCATACAAGACTGTTTGGCGCGACGCCAACACTTTCATTTTACAAAGTGCCAAGTATTTCTTTAAATCATTTCTATTGTGTAGCAGACGCTTGATTTAGTCAACAACCTAATAAAACGTTTACTTATATTTTATACTAGTTTTTACTCGCGACTTCGTCTATGTAAAAAAAAACAAAAAATTAAAAGAGCCTATGTTACTCATATACATTCATTCCAGCAGTTTCGGAGATGACATGGAACAACTTCAGACTTATGGATAGACAAACTATTTTTATTTATTATAAAGTGGCAAATGAGCAAGCCAGCTGAATTCGCTAAAATAGCGAAGCGACCGCTGCCCATAGACATCTTCAAAGACTGATGCGTTGCAAAAATTAGTCTACGTGGGAGAAGAGGCACAGAAGGAGGATAATTCCTCTTTATATGCGTCCCCTCTCCAGCCAAATAACTATTAATTGTTATAATTAACGTAGATAATGTCCAAGAATATTAAGGTTTTTGTCTATACTAATATTATCAAAAGGAAAACTGTGTATTTTTGTATGTATTGAAATAACTCAAGAACTACTGGGCCGATTTCAAAAACTCTTTCACCATTAGAAAGCTACAGTATCACCGAGTAACTTATGCTATATTTTTTATTTTAAGCAGTCGAAGTCACGAACAGCTATCTTAGAGACACTCCAATTTTGTTTATCTATAAAGTTATAAAAGTTATTTATAAAGAATTGTGAAACTTTTCTCATAAAATTCTAAGTATGTTTAAGTATTTAGACAAAATTGATATTAGAGGTTAGATATAAAGTTAAATTGGATATATTTCTTTTTTTTATTTTTTTTTTTTGATCAAATTGAAAGGTTATCGAAGTTCTTACTGTAACAACGCAATAATAACAAAAAAAACTTATCTCTTTACAAAGACTTAACTAGCAAATAAAAATCAAGCCTTTTTTGTCAATGTTTCATTATATAAAATTATTTAAGGAATACAAACAATACAGCCTATGTTCTTCGAGGATAATGTAGCTTACTAACGGTGGAAGAATTTTTGAAATCGGCTCAGTAGTTTTTGAGTTATCAATATACATACAAAAATACAAAGTTCCTCTCTTTATTATATCAGAGGGCTACCCAAAGTATCTTTCGATTGGCGATATTGCTGATGGAATCGACAAAAATGTATGAGACTGACAATGACATTCAAAAAGTCCATGTTATTGTCACGTATGAAATATTGTTCGTCATTGTCAGTTTGATACATTGTTAACGTTTCGTATAGAATCGTTTCGTAGCGAATGTGCTTTGGGTATAGATACGACGATAAAACGAAAAATGAAAAAATAATTTCGATATAACAATAAAAATATAAAGGAGATAATAAAAGGCAATTTGTGTTTAAAACAAAAAGCTCAGTTAAACAGTACTTTGTATTCGAGTCAATAAATCTTTCGGCTTTTGTTCACTCTGCCGACCCCACAGTTAATTGACAGACGCATCTCACAGCGAGCCTCAGACTGGAATGCACAATATTACTGATTTTATCAGAACAACGTAGATTACAACTTGCGCCGATTGGTTAAAAATAATATTAATTAATGTTATTTTGTTTAATAACTAGCTTTTGCTTTCGACTTCTTTTGCGAGAAATAAAAAAAATAGCCTACTATTACTCCGGGACATTGTAGCTTTCAAATGGTGAAAGAAATTTTGAAATCGGCTCAGTAGTTTTTGAGTTAATTCAATACGTACAAAAATAATAATATTTTCTCTTTATAGTATAGGTATATTTGCTTTATATATCTTAATAAAAAAGTTTATTTTGATTTGGTTTTCAGTTGAAACGTAAATCATAAAAGTAATAACAGAAGTTGAGAATTCCAAAACTTTGTAAGTAATTAGAGGAGCGAGACTCAAAATAATAAAACCTCACCTTCTTTGAACATTGAAAATACTGGTAACAAATTAATTGTATAGCATAATTTAATAATTAATTATAAGTATAGTTTCAAAACTAAATGAAAATTAAGTTATTTTAAAATAGCTGTTGCTCGAGACTTCGTGCGAATGAAATTAAAAAGTATATCCTATGTTACTCGGGGATAATGTTGCTTTCTAATGGTGAAAAAAAATTTAATTAGTGCGAGACGCGCCGCGACCGGGACCATCGAGTAACCAGCACTCGCCCTGATGATGGACTCCCGCAGAGTCCGAAACTAGTCGGTACCGTTACTGGAACAACACACGTGAGTTTTAGCCGCATTAATAATATTAGATAATGTCTCACGAAAGTTTTAACAATTTAATAGGTGAAAGAATTTATAAAATCGGCTTAGTAGTTTTTGAGTTATTTCAATACATACAAAAATACAAAGTTTTCCTCTTTATAATATTGTAGTAATACATTATTACTTACACTGTGTACACATAAATGCTTAGAATTTCGTATAAATCTGATTAATGAAAATTTTATTTGATTTTTTATACTTTTTTGTGTTAGTTTTATTAATAATTTATGCAATATATTTGTTTAATTAATATAAAAATCGAATAACTCCATGTTAACAGCGTAAAGCCTTGTTTGGAATACCGCCAACTTTTAATTGTTCTGAACGAGATTGATTAAGCTCGCTTCGTGTTCACAAGTCGGCATTAAATATAAATAACTAGCTGTTGTTCGCGACTTCGTCTGCTTGTTATTAGAAAATATAGCCTATATTACTCGGAAATAATGCAGCTTTCTAATTATGAAAAAAAAAATCGGCTCAGTAGTTTTTGAGTCAATGATTTACATGGACTTATGCAGAAGCAAAATATCAAAAAGCAAAAAAAAATACACTTAATAGAGCCTGCTACTGACGTTTGAACTGCACAGTCGAACTGTATGTACAATTCTCAGTTTTATCAACACACGTTAGTTTTAACTGCGCATTCGAACAGTACTGTTTAAACTGGGGGCTACCCAAAGTCTCTTTCGATTGTCGATATCGTCGATGGAATCGGCAAAGATATATGAAAAAAATGACGTTTGATAAGCCATGTGCTTGTCAAGTGTGAGGTATCGAACGCTATTGTCAGTTTCACACAGTTTTAATGTTCGCTATCGAAGCCCTTCGTAGCGAATGTACTTTTGGTAGCCCCCCTCTGCAGTAAAAACTTATCTATACCCTGCTTAGTACTTAATATACATACTTCATTAATATAATGATTGTTTTATTGCATAACTTGTTCAGGCAATTAGTTAATATTCCACAAAACTAAAGCACCTATTCAAGTTATAACCGACTATAAAATGTAATAAATTGCTCAATAAAGGCACCTTCCAGCTGTTACTATATTACTCGTAATCACTCGTTCAGTAACTGAATATCCAGTTAAGATCTAGTAAAAATATATCTATGGGCAAAGAGATATTATACATAGAGGGAGCGCTCCATACTAATTTGATGTTAATATGCGTGCCGGGAATGAAATTATTAAAAAAGAAAAATTTTGCCAGTATCATGAAAAAATATCCCAAGTTTGGGAAAATGTGTGTGTTTTTTTATTTATTAAATTAACAATAGAATAAACTTAAACCTGCATTAAAATGTTAATTATCGTTTTTCATTATTATTATTTTATTTAAAACAATTTAAATCCAAACAAGTTTTAACAAAGACTATTTTTGTTTTATGGTTATTATAATTTTAAATTGGTGTTTTAAAAACGTCTCGATTAATTATAATATTAATCTTTAGTAAATACTATGAAATAAAATTTAAATATGAGAAAAGAGGTTGCATTCGGTCGACTTTTTATGTCGGCAAATATAAAGTAAAGACCAATACTAGGGGAAATTTCCCTACGGAAGACCTCCGGAGGTCAAAGAAAATGCCTCACTTTTAGGCTTCGAATGTTCCGTCTATAGTATAATATATCTTTGTCTATGGGGTTACGCTCTTATTCACTTTACCTATATTTAACTGCGTAGTTAAAAGTGAGACGTGTAGGCAAAACTGAGAGCTGTACGACTGTCGATATCGCTTATAGAATCGACTTAAATGTTTGAAACTGATAATGACATTCGATAAGTCATGTGCTTGTCACGTGTGAGATATCGAACATCATTGTCAGTTTGATACATTTTTGACGTTCGCTTCGTAGCGAATATACTTTGGGTAACGAGTTCGACTGCAGTTCAAACTGACGCGTGTACGTCAGTTTTAACCGTACAGTTAAAAAACTCAACTTCTGTACCCGGCTTAAGTGCTCCTGTTGATTAATGTTACACTTAAATAACATAAAAAATCCATTAACATTCTGTCACTCGAACAAAAGTAAAGGGTATTCAAACGATATGTCACAGAGGGCTTTGAGGTTCACATTTACTGCTTTCGAGGGATAATTCGTAACCGCAAATGTAGGCAATCGATATTCTATACGATGTAATAAAATTCTGTTCACAAAATCCGACCTCCATTAAATGTTTAAGTATACAAACTGTCCTTTTGTTTACTACAATGAAATCTGTGATGTTTTTGCACGATAGGAGAATAATTATTTGTTTAAGGGCATTGTGCAGTTTGCAATTTTAATCTCTAATGTTTTCTTATGGATTAAATGAGCCGTTTATTTATTTAATTGGCGTTCGCTAAACATAGGTAGTCTGGTATACGAAGGGCCTATCATAATAAATATACAAAAATAAAATTAATTGCTACTACTATTAGAATTTAACGATGTTAATTTTATTGTAGGTCAAAGTTCACATGGAAATCTTAATTATAATATTACTAGCGACCCTCCCCGGCTTCGCACGAGTGTAAAGCAACACATAAACCTTTCTCTTCAATAACTCTATCTATTAAAAAAAACCGCATCAAAATCTGTTGCGTAATTTTAAAGATTCAAGCATACATATGGGCAGAGTAAGGGAGTTTGTTTTATACTATGTGGTTTGGATGGTTTCATGTTTGTTAGAAAGTATCTTCGGAACAGCTTAACGGATGTTGATATAAATGAAGAACATAGCTTGGAAGAACATGTAGACTACCACGAGTGTGGTGCCGTAGGACTAATTTTTGTTCACTTTCCCTTCCTATCCTTTTGTTATAAGGAAATGATGGGAAGGGAAAGTGTATTAGCAGGGGGCGCATAGGAAGAAGTATTATCCTCTTGCTGTGCGTCTCCTCCGTAGATTATGGGTAGGCAACGCTTCTGCAATTGCAGATGTCTACGGGCAGCGGTCGCTTCGCTTTTTCAGCGAACCAGGTGACCGCCTGCTCGTTTGCCACTTTGTAATATAAAATAAAATACTTAATATGTCTTTAGTCGCAGTTTAGTCGCGGGCAACAGCCTGTAAAGTTATAACTTAATACATTCACACCTATTCGTTGAAAATGAATAATCATTTTGTAGCTTTTTGTATGAATGTTTAATATAAACCATTTATTACTTGGTCTCCGCTCTACGGAGCGAGCTTTTAAGCTCAAACCGCGGGAGTTAAGTTAATTTCTTTCCTCTTACTTTGTACTATATTCATTTTACACAAAATTTAATGTTTAATGTATAGAAAAATGGAAAAAAAATCGGTATATTTAGAACAAGGTACGAGATATAAAAAATATTACAATAACTTACAACAATATTAACATCTAACAAATATCCATTTATTTCAAAAATCGTATTCCCAATGATAATTATAAATTATTAAACACAACTTAGATTAAACAAATGCATTAATATTAATATAAACTTACGTCGATAATTAAACACACAATAAAATAACCAAAAAATCTATCAATCTATCAAGCCGACTACACACGTCGAGTTTTAACTGTACACTTCGACTGCGCAGTTAAAACTGACGTATGTAGAAAACGTGAGAGTTGTACAGTTCGACCGTGCAGTTTGAACTGACGTCAGTTTTAACTGTACACTTAAAACTTTACAGTTAAAAAACTGAACGTCTGTAGTCGGCTACACTCCAACAAAAGTAGAGTATTCAAACGTACTCGTATCCATAATATTAGTTAGAAGCAGTATTACTTTAAAAACTAAGCTAAGCTAGTAAAGCTTTTAAGCTACACCAGGATTCCAATCACACAAATTACTTAAAGGTGAGACTTTAGCCTTTACAAGGCAGCGCTGCTTTAGCCAAAGTTATTGCAGCCATTATCCTCTACTCTACACATACGTCTTGCTAACATTTGTAAATAAAACAGAAAAGATTTCTTAAAAATCTAAAGTAACATACTAAATACTAACAAAGCTTCTGCAAATCAAATACATAATAACAAATACATATTAGGTTGTCAAATTTAATATTAAAATTATAAAGAGATATCACTACATAGTATAAAACAAAGTCGCTTTCTCTGTTCCTATATCCCTATGTATGCTTAAATCTTTAAAACTACGCGACGGATTTTGATGCGTTTTTTTAATACATAGAGTGATTGAAGAGGAAGGTTTATATGTATAACTAGCGACCGCGGCTTCGCACGGGTGGAATTATTATTAGTATGGCTCTTATACAACGTTCACAGTTTTTCTGTACTGTATTTAGTATCAGCATTACATCGCGCGAAGCCAGGGCGGTTCGCTAGTATTAAAATAACTCAAAAACTACTTTACCGATGTAGATGAAGATGTAGTTCGACCCATGATGGGCTCTATTTTCCGCTACTCTCAACTAGCGCGTATTTTGCGTGAATACACATATCTTTAAATTTCTTCGCCGATATGTCCAGACATCACGATGTTTTCCTTCACCTAAGAGCGTCGAGTAAATATGTACATATGAAATTCGAAAATAGAAAAACACATTGGTACATAGCGGGATTCGAACTCGGGACCTACAGTTTACAAGTCAAGAGCTGAACCCCTGAGCCACCGACGCTCTTGCGCGGACGAAGTAACAAGCAAAAATAAATGTACTTGTTAATATTAAAGAGGTAGATAATTCATATAACATCGAAAATACCCTTTTTGTAATAAGGAAATATACTTCAAAGAGGCGAAATAAAGTCTTTCAAGTTCATATAAAACAATTGAACATTATTAACCTGACGCTTTTCATTTCGCTTCTTCGCGTTTTGTTAAAAGACGGCATTTACTTAATAAAGTCGTCTGGAAGATTGAACATTGAATATATGTGTTCATTGTTGCTTCAAATACTTGATTTTCTATAGTAATTATATTAAAAACAGACTTAAGCCTACAAATGTTTAGTTTTAACTGTACAGGGGGCGGGGGATTTACCCAAAGTATTTTTCCATTGGCGATATCGCTAATGGAATCGACAAAAATTTATGAAACTGAAAATGACATTCGATAAGTCATGTGCTTGCCACGTGTGAGATATCGAAAGTCAGTTCCAGACATTTTTGATGCTCGCTAACGAATCGCTTTGTAGCGCGTGTACTTTAAGTGTAGAAAGAGAAAGATATAGAAATGGCTATAACTTATACGGTTGAGGGACAAAAATGCTTTAGACTACGTCATAGCAATGATGTGTGTGCATCACTTTACGTACAATATCATATCTTAAGCCCTTGCCTGGGACGTATGAAAAATTAGTTCACCGAAGATACGCTTGGAGCGCCACAATACTATATGATACATCACATTTAGTTCGATCATATTTCTGGACCCAAACATACAAAATCGCATACGGAGAAAGGGACCAAAGATCTATGTCACTGTCTTTGTCATGTTACGTATTTTTGGTATAAACGTGTCTCAGTCGCTGACAGTATGACATATGTCTTATTTGGTATTTTTAATCTATGACTTTGGGTAACTTCCTGTTCGAATGCACTTCTACTGAGTGTCTGTAGCCGGCTTTAAGTAGAAAAATTCGATCGTAAGAATTATAATTTCATAAAATATTATACTATTCTGTGTTTTTTTTTCGAAAGAAACAGAAAAAAAACTAAACAACTTTACTGGTATCCAATTTACAGTAAATTTCAATATTGTACTCTTATCCTATTATCCGTTAGAACGAAACCAGCCGCGAATTTATTTTCTACCTTCAACGAAATTAAATGTCTTCATGCAAAATTATGTTACTTTATTTTCGGCGTTTTAGGATTGGAAAATAAATCTTTATATATTTTTATGTCACTGTCTTAATAAATAATTGGTCATTTTACATATTGTCCACACATGTCAATAAAACTAATATTGTCAACAAGTAGCGGCAAGAAAGACATTGCTTTCAATTGATTTCTAAAATATGGGATTATAGTTCAGTAATTCAAACAAAAAGAAATATTAAATGTTACTTTACTACTCGTAGGCTCTTGAGTAAAATCTGTAAATAATTAAATAAAAAGAATAGCTAAAACTATATTTATAAACTAGCTGTTGTTCGCGACTTCGTCTTCGTAGATTTAAACAACATAGCCTATGTTACTCGGGGATAATGTAGCTTTCTAACGGTGAAAGAATTTTTGAAATCGGTCGATTAGTTTGTGAGTTATTTCAATAGATACAAAAATACAAAGATTCTTTATAATATTAGTATAGATAAATTAACTTAAGTCTATATAATTTTTGTCAAACGAATCATTCAAAGGACAAAGGTTATATTAGATTTTCTAAGAAATCCTGTAAATTACACAATGTAATTCCTCCTTTGATGTTTAGTTCGTTAGTTAAGATTTATTAAGAGATTGTGCTCGGAGACGTGCGGGCGAATCCCTTTGGACTGTTAAAATACGTCGCTAGATTATATAATTCCTTTTTCCTTAATTTAAATAAGATTTCGACATTTAACAATTACTGCAGTATTCATCTATACTTGTATCTATATTATTTTAAAAAAGGATTTGTATTTTTGTATCAACATATAACCCCAATGAGGGTCGAGGAGCCTACCCAATAAGGGGTTAGTAGGCCATTGTCAACCACGCAGTCGCAGGTCGGATTCACAAATGTCTTTCTTCGCCGATATCTTCAGGTTGCAACACTATGTTTTCCTTTACCGTAAATCGGATAAATATGTGCATGTGAATTACGAAAAACATTGGTAAATGGCGGGATTCGTACTCGGGATCTTAAGATTACAAGTCAAGAGATCCCTGAGCCACCGATATTTTTGTATGTAACGAATAAACTAAAAGACTTTCTACTGTTCACCGAAATTGTTTCATAATTAAAAAGCTACATTATTACTAATTAACGTAGTATATATTTATTATAAGATTTTAGTTCCGCGTAGACGAAGTTGCAAGCAAAAGCTAGTTTAATTAGTGCTGATTTTTATCCAATCTCATTGATTTTGGCCTTGATTCTAATCTTTTTTGTAATAATAGAAAATCCACAAAGAATAATACTTTTTTTACAAGCGACCCGACCCGGGTGCTTCTGAAAATGATGTCCTGGAATTCTAGAATACATTAGAAAGTTTCATATTAATATTCTCAACGTGACGCAAAAGTTAGTTCATTAAAGTTTGTCAATTTAAGTTTTGTTAATAAGTCAGCTCTTCCCTGGAAGTGCTTCGTTAAAACTGACTTCTGTTCTTTAAATTCGACAACTTTGTAAAGAAAACGGAAGTTTTTTTTCCCTACTCTCTATAATATTACATAAAATTACCTTGATTTTTTTATTGAAATTGTCACGGTAATTGTCAATTTTAGTCAATTGACAATTTTTTATTTATAGTATGATTATAAACAGACGATTTTGATAATCTGTTGGTCACATATCGCTTTTGTTATTATAAAGAGAGGAACTTTGTATTTTGTATTTTTGTTTGTATTGAAATAACTCATGAACTACTGCACCGATTTCTAAAATTCTTTCACCATTAGAAAAGTACATTATCCCCGAGTAACATAGGCTATATTATTTAATTCCACGCAGACGGAGTCGCGTACAACAGCTAGTTAAAAATAAAATAATAACCACCTCAGTAGTCGTTAAATTATCTTATAATCTTTAAATGCATCCTTGTAGCCTTATGTACAAAGAGCCTAAGAAAACCTACGCGTTTCCTTACCCACCATTCACACGAGCGTTTTTTCAACGCGTTAAAAAAGCATAGAACAAATGCTTTTACATGTGTCTGTTCACACGTCGCTGCTCTTAAATTTTTTATCGCGCAGCGTTGGATGAACGAAACCTGTCATTACCGCGACCGTATGAAATAAGGCGTTTATAAAAGCGTCAACGTTTAAAAAGCGTTCGTTTGAATGTCGGCTTACGTTGAATATTTAATTTAGGTTATAATTAATTAAGGCTTTGCTTGTGACGTATTTGAGCTGCGGTAATTGTTTTTCGGTGAAGTACTCAAGATTGTGACGTAGATGAATTTATTAATGCCATTTTCAGCACATTGTTGACTATTTACTGCTACTTACTGATCATTTTTTATCACTCTTTTAAGTAGAATTTGATATAATAATTCATCTTTTATTACTTTCACAATGTTCAAGTAAGTCCCGAATATTCTTGGAATTTATTTGTCAAATCAAGTCGTCTTTGTGATTTTACAATCGCCAAATAAATTGTCAAACGTAGACTATTTTGAAAGAGTTTTTTTAGTTTGTTAGTATTATCTTGTAATTTATTTGAATATACTAGTTTGCATTTATCTTTCTACATCTACACTTAAGGGAGCCCTAAACGGCCACTTATTAATTAGTAGCAGTTTTTAGCGACTTCGTCCGAGGATGAACTAAAAAAATATAGCCTATGTTACTCGGGGATAATGTAGCTTTCTAAAAAGAATTTTTGAAATCGGCCCAGTAGTTTTTGAGTTATTTCAATACATACAAAAATACAATGTTTCTCTCTTTATAATATTAGTATTAGACGAATAATTATAAAATTGATTCTTAAACCAAGTTCAATAATTAAATTAAATTTTAAACAAACAATTGACTTTGGTTAATCCTTATTCGATTTCCCTTTGTCTTTGTTTCGATTAATTTAGAAATATTATATTTGGGAAGTTTCTTTTGTTTGTATTAAAACTTTTTTAATAAACATTTCGGATATATTTTATACTAGCGACCCTCCCCGACTTCGCACGGGTGCAACGCTATGCATGACTATAAACCTTCCTCTTCAATCACTCTATCTATTAAAAAAACTGCATCAAAATCTGTTGCGTACTTTTAATGATTTAAGCAAACTCGTACATAGGGATTTAGAGAAAGAGAAAGCGAATTTGTTTTATACGATGTAGTGATTCTAGTTAGACCATCTGGTTTTTCGATTTTCTTAATATGTACATATTTACCAGACGCTCTTACGGTGAAAGAAAACATCGTGATGTCTGCACATATCGGCGAAGAAATTCAAAGATATATGTATTCACGCAAAATACGTGCTAGTCGTGGAATTGCAGAAAATGGAGCCATTCATGGGTCCTTACCTTTGACCAGGTATTATTTTGCATTGTTATTTTCATATAAAAATCGATTAATAATCCAGACATTTATATAACATGCGTAATGTGCCGTACGGGTCATAAATTAGACATATATCGGTAACATCTGGACCATAAAACTTTATTTCGGTCAAAACACTGCGAAATGTGAAAATGAACGCATTTTAATATGACACGTACTTTCAGCTTATAAACCATAAACTAACTTTTACGTAGGACTATATCCACGAAGAAAAAACAGTCTTCTATATTCTCTTCTGGACTGTTCTACATCTTTACCACTTATCGAGGTTCGTTAAGACATTGTGATATAAAGCGATGAGATGGAGGGAGGGGATGCAGAAGAAAAGGATTTATCCTCTTGCTGTGCGTCTCCTCCGCAGATTAAAGGTAGGCAACGCATCTGCAATTGCAGATGTCTAGGGACAGCGGTCGCTTCGCTATTTCAACGAATCCAGGTGGCGGCTTGCTTGTTTGCCACTGCCTTATCCTTACATAATATATAACAATAACGCTTTTTTATGTTTGTCCCTACATATGCTTGAATCTTTCAAACTACGCAACGGATTTTAATGCGGTTTTAATAGATAGAGTGATTCATAAGGAAGGTTTTCATGTATAATACACATAATACATTGCAAAAGCTGCAGTATTTAGTATCAGCATTATACCGATTTGCACCAGTGCGATGCCGAGCGTGTTAGTTATAATATAAAAACAACAGTAACAATATATATAGTAACTTTATAAGGTAACATTGGATTCAGAAACACTTCCAGTATTTTCTTATCGCTTTAACGTTTATGCATTACCGTTAAAGATAAAGGCAATCGCTGAAGCTCCCGTTGAGGAATAACATTTCATTGTTACGACGATCATAAAAGGTATTTGATGTAATAATAATAATACTTTTGTTATATTTAATTATCATTCAGTTTATTAATATTAATAAGAAAATAATTACAATCGAACCTGTGTCGTGTGTGTGTGTGTGTCGAAGTCATTCTCTGGTGACAAGCTACCTCCACATGTCAGAAACTCGGATTACAGAGAAATTTATAACCGAGACAAATATCGAGGTCCCTTGGCCTCTCGCTTTCCAGGTTCGACTATATTACAACAATACGAGTGTTAGGTCGGCCACAATCAAATGCGGATGCGTTGCCTGTCCTTAATCTACGGAGGAGGAGACGCACAGCAAGAGGATAATACCTCTTCCTATGCATCCCCTCCCCCGCCAAATCCACATCCCCTTCCCATAATTTCCTAATAAAACCAGGGTAGTAAGGGAAAGTGGACTAAAATTAAGCCTCCGGCACCACACTCGTCGTACGAAACACGGCATAGCTTCCATTTGACGCTTGTTTTCTGTGTGGTCGTGGTATTTTACTGGGCGAACCGGCCAATTAGTGCGAAGATATTAACACTAGAAAGACGGGAAAAACGCGCTACCTAGAAAGACGGCCGATGGTCATATGACACTTCAGCCTAACAAAGACTCTAATTATGTATATGTTTGTATTCAAATTAAAAAAATAATTGTAGATGATAAGATATCTATTCCCGATTACAAATCAAATATATTATTTTTCATAAATATGCAATTTGCAATAAAAAAAAAAATATTTGCAGTTATACAGTATCGCCATATTTGCTTAGTTGCAACTGCCATAGCTAGACCTTCTGAAGAGTTACATACTTTGTTTCTCTTATTTTTACAATGTCTATGATGACTACTGTCATTTCACCTGCAGCAGCATTTAGAAGTGATAAAAATTACAATATAGTTTCGGTAGTGGATTTCTTTGAAATGTGCCTTGAGTACTACCTACAATAGCTAAACAAAATGTATTCTTTGAGCCTTTT
>QDHC01004637.1:35793-55126 GCA_013186455.1 Papilio dardanus tibullus | reverse complement strand
CTTCCATTTGACGCCTGTCTTCTGCGTGGTCGTGGTATTTCACCGGGCGAGCCGGACAATTCGTGCGAAGATAACGATAATGATGTCGTAAATTAGCACATTTTTAGCGCTTACATTGCAAAAATTATACCGATTTGCACCCGTGCGAAGCCGAGGCGGGTCGCTAGTTTATTTATAAATTAAGCTAACTCGTCGCATCAAACATTGGCTAGAAAAAGAAACAACTAAAGTACAGAGTGCAGAAGCATGTTTGGTAGAGATTCAATTTGCTGCGAGCGACGGAACGCTGCTCATATATCTGAAATAGACACAAGTGAAAAGAAATAGTGTGTTAAAAATGTTGTGTGTGCATCACTCAACAGTTTTAAACCAATAACATCATGTCTCAAGTCTTTGCCTGGGACGTATGAAAAATTAGTTCACCGAAAATACGCTTGGAGCGCCACAATACTATATGATATGTCTTAGTCCTGGACCTAAACAAACAAAATCGTATACGTAGAAAGGGACCAAAGATCTATGTCACTGTCTTTGTCAATTTACATATATTTCGTATAAATGTGTCTCAGTCGCTGTCGGTATGACATATGTCATGTCTCATCTGCTCCTTTTAATCTATGACTATTTTACAACAAAACGATTTATATTAAGACAGCTTATATTAAAACGAAACGTCTTATATTTTAAAATTGAATGTTTCTTCAAAAGCGATGTTCAAAGCTGTGGAAATGACTTTGAAAATTGAGTTACTATTTACACGCGAATTCGACATTTAGAAATACAAGTACTTTCTTACAAAGGAAATCAAATAAGAAAGTGTATTTCTAACTTGCTTTTGCCTACAATTCCGTCCACACAGAATTAAAAAAAACTCAATAAGTAGCCAATGTGTTCTTACAGACTATTTTCCACATCTGTGTAAAATTTTATCGACATTCACCCGTTGTGGGAAGCTACCAAAAGTGCATGCGCTACAAAGTGACTCGATTCATCATCAAAAAGGTATGGAATTGACAATAATGTTCAATATCTCACACGTGACGAACACATGACTTATCGAATGTCAATATTATAGGTCTACAATGTAGACAGAGAAAACATAGACCCCTGGATATATTTGTCTCATTCACACAAGAAAAATAAGAACTTATTTCCATGTCTTGTAAAAGAACGAGATAGAATGCACTATCTTCTGTTTCACACCGCGTGCCTCTTTTTTATATGGCAGCACTTCGGTATGACAAAAATGCTTTTTTTTGTCAGCGTTTTATTACCATTTCTTAGTATAAAAGTTAACAATTCTTATTGTAAACAAATTGTGAACTATTAGTGCAATGACACTTCACATAAACATGGTGCGTTGTAGTGTTTTGGGGTGTAAAAGTGGCAGTGAAATATTCATGTCCTACATGTTTTGTCCCTTTCGGTGACACGCTGGCCAGTGGTCTTAATATATTAATAGTCTAAGGTCTATAAGGATATTATGGCACTCGGAAAATATGTGAACTCACAATGTCATCTTCACATTTTAACCAATCAAGGAAAGGCAGCTGAGGGATTTTGAAAGAAGTTAGGAAATTTTTACCTATTGTTATCACTAAAACTTTGTAGGCGCCCTCCTATCAATGTCAAAAAAAGTGCCAAAATACCTTAGACTATTAATATATAAAACCGCTGGCCAGCGTGCCACCGAAAGGGACAAAACATGTAGGACATAAATATTTCACTGCCACTTTTACACCCCAAAACACTACAACGCACCATGTTTATGTGAAGTGTCTTTGCACTAATAGTTCACAATTTGTTTACAATAAGAATTGTTCACTTTTATATTAAAAAATGGTGATAAAACGCTGACAAAAAAGTATTTTAGTCATACCGAAGTGCTGCCATATAAAAAACCGGCACGCGGGGTGAAACAGAAGATAGTGCATTCTATATTTCGTTCTTTTACATTATATCGGAATAAGACCTTCTTTTTTCTTGTGTGAATGAGACAAATATATCCAGCGGTCTATAGTCTTCATTGTTTAAGCAAAATACCCTTGTAGGGCTATAGTTTCATTCTTGTCGATTCCATCAGCGATTTCGTCAATCTAAAAGTACTTTGAGTCCCTCTCTGTTTTGTATTCTCTTTTGTCTCTGTAATTGTGGTAATTCTACGATTTGCAAGTTTATTGTAATTTTTTTATTTTAATTTTAAAATGAATTTAACAGTAGAACGCTGTAGTGTCAGTTACCATTGTCCCGGAATGCATAATGCATTAGCAACCACTTGACCGAGTCAACTGTACAACACAGAGTCAGAGTACAACACTAATGACATTACTGCCAAGTTCCCGTTTTAATTGTACAATGTTCCCGCTATTTTTAATTAAATGAAAATGTAAATAATTATAATTATTTTAATGATAATGAATTTAATGATGCATTATCATTAAAATTCGGACTTGTGAAAATGGAATTGAATCTTTTTTTCTCATATTGAACTTGATGTTTAAAAAAAAGACGTTAAAATAATTTAGACGAACTTGGAACATATTCCCTTTTGAATTCGGTTAAAAAGATGAATTTTGCATGCCAAAACATAAATAAGCTCGCATTCACACGGACGCTTTTTAAACGTCGGTGTTGGCGCTTTTTTTAACGCTCTCGCTCATACGATCACTGTAAAATGCCTCTTGTTTCGTTCGTCCAGCGCTCAAAATTCAACGCTGCGTGATAAAAATTTATACGCGCCGCAGAGTGAACTGATACATGGAAATGCATTTGTTCTATATCAACTCTTTCAGAGCGTCGGTGGCTCAGCAGTTTAGCTCTTGACTTGTAAACTGCAGGTCCCGAGTTCGAATCCCGCCTTACCAATGTGTTTTTCGATTTTCATATGTACATTTTTACCCGACCCTCTTACGGTTAAGGATAACATCGTGATGTCTGCACATATCGACGAAGATATTCAAAGATATGTGTGAAGTCACGCAAATACGCGCTAGTCGTGGAGTGAAGGAAAAAGGAACCCATCATGGAATGAACTAGTACTATTCAATGCTTTTATAGCGCGCGTTGAAAAATCGCTCGTGTGAATGTGAGTTAGTTAGTTGTATGGGCTCGCTTTCCGCAACTTCACGACCATCGCGTATTTTGCGTGTGAGCAGGGCTAGGAATCATTCTAGCCAGCTCAACTCTCCGAAGAATCTCAACAACCTATATGTGGGCTAACTAACGATGCAAAGGATTAGATTTGAAAATTTTAGAAAAATATATTATCTCTACCGCATCTCAAAATATAGATATTTTTCGGTTGTAATTACAACTTTATTTGTACGCAATAAAATTTCCTAACCGATACGAGGTTAATTTTAATATCAGCCGTTTTTACCTGCACATAAATTATATATTTCTGTTTCGTAGAAGAAAAAGTCGTAAATTTCTTTCTGGCAGGAACGAAGATGTATTACAATTCGTTCGTTTTATTACAAAAAAAAACCTAAATGAAATTACATTTATATCAAGACGAATATTTTTTTTATAATAAAATGGGGCAAACGAGCAAGTGGCGACCAGGATTCGCTGGAAAATCCGAAGCGACCCCTGCCAATAGACATCTGCAATTGCAGATGCGTTGCCTACCCTTAACCTACGAACCTATACAGCAAGAGGATAATACCTCTTCCTATGCGTTCCCTCCCCCGCCAATCCACAAAGTGGACTAAACTTAGGCCTCCGGGCACCATACCATTTATATATTTTAATTTCTACAAGATATTTTCAATTTCCCATTAGATATTGAAACATTTTTTTTTATATTTTTGTTCACAATACGGAAATCTACAATTGCACTCTCTAAGCGACTTATGCAAACGCAATATAGTCTTATAGAGGTTCGTTCACAATTAAATGAGAGACTAAAGCCGATGGGTTCAGAAACCGGACCCATACAAATGTGACGTATCATATAGGATTGTGGCGCTCCAAGCGTATTTTCGGTGAACTAATTTTTCATACGTCCCAGGCAAAGGCTTAAGACATGATATTATTGGTTTAAAGCCGTGATGCACACACGACATAGCTATGACGTAGTCTAAAGCATTGTCCCTCAACCGTATAAGCTATAGCCATTTCTATATCTTTCTCTTTCTACGCTGAATATCATATTAAAGTTTTTCCCATCTTTTAATTGCATTATAAGCATTTCGAACTAGGTAAAACATGTACTAAAAGTTATTTAACACGGGATCGAATAAGTTAAATTAGTGGACGACGGTCCAGCGCGGGCAATACTGAAAAGCTTTTTAACACTTTTAATTTATATTCTAATTGCGGTGATAAAAATCAAATATATATTTTTTTCTGATTATTTTTTTAATTTAAAAATTAAATCTGACTACTTACACCAAAGGTCGCTACAACTTAGGGTCCTCCAAGAAGCGAGCCTATCTACTCCTTAAAGGCCGGCAACGCATTTGCGGTTTCTCGAGTGTTTTAAATGTCTATGGGCGTCGAAGATCACCTCGGTGATCCAGCCGCTCGTTTGCCCCCGTCTCTTATAAAAAAAGTTTTGTTGTTTCTGCCTTTCTTTCTTTATTACTCGTTATATCTTGCATCTCATTCATGTAATAAAAGTGTTCAAAAGTGACGAATTGAACTCTGCTTTTCATTCTTAATTTTAATTAACTAGCTGTTATTCGCGACGTCGTCTGCGTGGAATTAAAAATAGCCTATGTTATTCGGGGATAATGTAGCTTTCTATGAGTGAAAGAATTTTTGAAATCAGCCCAGTAGTTCTCGAAATTTTTTAATACATACAAAAATAAAAATCTTTTCTCTTTACAATATTGGTATAGGTTATATTTGTTTAAAACTACGCCTTTTTATTTATTCTTCTTTCACGATGAAAGACGAATAAAATAAAAAGTTGATACATAACGTAACGCAACTTTAATACTATTCCTGTGACCCTATTAAACAGCGTTTGCGGAAAGAACGGAGATTTTGCTATGATGTAAGTTCGTTTTTTGCGTGGCATCGGTCTAATGCAGCTGTAGGGTGGGAGTACAATTAATATCTTTTGCAATATAAATGTGTGTATATCTAATTATTTAAATGATATAATTATACAAGGGTAAGCTCTCACCGATTACCGGTCATATCGGTCTATAAACATAACATAATTTCACCCTAGCAACTGTAATCAAGTCCACTGTTCTAACTTAGTGAATTTCACTCCAACTTTGGTCGTTTACGTTTGAACTTTGTACACAACTATTGTATGTTCTAATTGGGATTTTATTGTGCTTTTAAATAGTATTGTTTTACTAATAATATAATTGCAAAAGTACAGATGAATGGATGTTTTGAAGTTATCTCCATGATAGGTCTACGGATATATTTCTTTTTTCCTGCGAAACGAAATAATTATTTGAAAAACGCGAACACCCAAATTATAGTCGGGGATAATGTAGTTTTTTAAACTTGTATTATTTTTTAAAACCGGCCCAGTAGTTTTTGAGTTATTTCAATACATACATAACTACAAATCTTTCCTCTTTATAATATTAGAATAGATTATAACGCTAGTTATAACATAACTTTTCTACATAACCTAACGTAACTGATCCCGACGTAAAATAGCGTAACTGGTACATTACCTTAGCCATTCATTATAGATAACAATACGCGCCGCGCTGGGGAGCTGTAATTCAAATCAATGAACAAGGAGGTAGCAATAATCGTTCCCCTCAGTAGACTAATTTTTAGGGTTGTCACTTCAGAGAAAATAAACAAAGATTCGTTTTATAAAGTTGTTTTTATGAAAGGTTAGAACTAAGTAACTACGAGTAACTAAGGTATGAACTATTATGTCCTATAATTTTAGGTGAACGTCCTTAGAGTTATTAGTGTTTTTTTTTATGAATTCCCCATCTTTAATCTTCTTCTTGTACATGTATTTTGATACACGCTGAGGCAAAAATACATCATTATACCAAATAATTTACCAACCATTTGCATATAGATTATTAATTGCAACTTTAATTAATAAAAATCACTTATACAACATTTACGTTACTATACGTGGGATTTTTTTTACTTTTTAATGTTATGGTGATATACTACAATGATTTACCATGTTAGTTATATAAATAGACTAGCGACCCGCCCCGGCTTCGCACGGGTTCAATTATTGTTAGTATGGCTGTTATATACAATGTTCACAGTTTTTCTATAGTGTATTTAGTATGAGTTTTGCACCCGTGCGAAGCCGGGGCGGGTCGCTAGTTTGAGATTTAAACTATTCTATCTCCCAAGTTGGATCGAACTGCACATGGTGTGCGAATTTTATTGTAATTGGTTAAGTGGTTTAGGAGTCCATCGAGGACAAATATTGTGACACGAGATTTATATGTATATATTAAGATAAACGTAATAACATACCTTAAAGTCGAGAGTTTAAGGTATGTTTTACTGTATCATCAATTAACAGATACGTATATATACGTGGTAAAATTTTACATTAATGATTACATGCCACACACCTGAAGATGAGCCTCGCCGCCGCGGGGCTGTGCGCTAATTTGCAATTAATTCGTCTGAAATATGTTGTTCATATTACTGTGTAATTTATAAACGAGATGCGAATCTTTACCACAAAAATATTACCTTGTAAAGACTGGGTTTGTAATGTCGGTTCTCTTTAGTAAAGGTTTTAAATGTTTATCATCAAAAGTCTAAACATTTAACGAATCGCTTGAACTTTTTTTTTAAATTTATTTTTTTACAAACAATATACACGTTTTTTTTGTCTGCCAAACCTCTTATGGAGTTTGTAGGCGGCGTACCTTTTTGTAATATAACAATCTTTGACATAACTTTTTAAATTAATTTAAATATTGATACACTAGCTGTTGTTCGCGACTTTGCCCGCGCGGAATTCAAAATTATAGCCTATATTACGCGGGAACATGTAGCTATCTAACGGTGAAAGAGTTTTTGAAATCGGTCCAGTAGTTTTTGAGTTATTTCAACATATACATACATTTTTGTCATAAAGGGAAAAGATTTAGCCGTTCGCTTTGAATGTTGAATGTAGAAAAAGAGACCTATATTATAGCTTCTAGAGTTTCCTCTCTAATCAGAGTTTCTCGCTTTTAGAGGTCGTCCGTCGGTACCAGATAATGTCTCTCGGTTATAGAGGTTTATCGCTTATCCAGGTTTGACTGTTATTAAGTAAATAAAGTTGGTAAGTGTTCTTTTAGGCTATATACTACATCTGGTGCCACATAAAGAAATATATAGGACAGCATACTTTTTAATCTGTAAATATAGGTTTAAGAAGTGAAAAGTTCCACACCGAAGAACGCTGGCAACAGCTACTCGTACTTAGTATGAAAATAAATTTCATCAAAATCGATTACCAAATGTTCCTGATAATTTAAAATTCACAAATAAGTTGTTCCTTAAATTAAAACAGGCTAAAGAAGATTATAATAATAACAAAATTGTACACTCGGGAGCAAAAACAAGAAGACATTGACAAGATAATTTGATAGTCTGTGGAGGCCTGCAGCGCCCTCTACACTTTAAATTACTAGTAATTTTATAAACACGCTGACTGTATAACTTACAACGCTTTCAAAAAATCTTACATTTTTTAGTTTTAAAACGATAATTTCTAGCTACTTGTAGAATGTTTTACGCTTTCTTCGAATTCAAGAAAGATTTTTTTAAGTATCTATACTACTTATTATAAAGAAAAAAGATTTGTATTTTTGTATGTATTGAAATAACTCAAAAACTGGGCCGATTTTAAAAAAATTTTCACCGTTAGAAAGCCACATTATCCCCGGAGTAACATAGGCTACATTATTTTTAATTCGCGCAAAGGAAGTCGCAAACAACAGCTAGTTATGTATAGTCGTTATAATTTTACTGTAGAGAGACTAGAATAATGACAGGGAGTTGATGACTTTAGTTTACTGAACAACTAAAAGCCACGTTTTAATTGCTAGCCTTCAGAGTAATAAAAATAGTCTCAAGATCAAAGATATATTATACTATAGATGAAGCATTGAAAGCCTAAAAGTGAGGCATTTTAATTGACCTCCGGAGGTTTTTTTTAGGGAAATTTGCCCCCAGTATTGGCCATTACATTAAAAGTCGACCCAATGTAACCCCTTTTTACATATTTAAAACAAAATATAATATGTGAAATAAAATGGTTTTGATTTAATTTGTTTTCAAATAAAATAATAATAATAAAACGATTAACATTTTGAAAAATGTTTGTTTTTTTATACTTTTTATACGCTACATTTTCTAAAACCTGGGACAAAAAATTATGATACTGGCAAAGGTCTGAAATTTTGAATTTCGAACAGAGCATGCTTATTGCTGTCAAACAACTATGGAGTGCTCCCTCTATATTTGATATCTCCATGCTCAAGATTTTGTAGAGCTTGTGGGAGTTGAGACAATTTTAATTCAAAACAGAAAACAGACATGATAAATAAAACTTAATTAAATTGACTCAAACTTAAATTAAAAACTACTAAAGTCTTTTGAGAGTTCAATAAAAAAAACGATTACAATTAAGTCTCTAATTTTTATTTTCTACGTACTACTAATTGCTGTCTTTTTGTGTTTACTAACGTTAGAAGAATAAAGGTTATGTTTGTATGAAATAACTCAAAAACTATTTTGCCGATTTCTAAAATTCTTTTAATAATAGAAAGCTACATTATTACTGAGTAACATAGGCTATATTATTTAATTCCTCGCGAACGAATTCCCGAGTAACAGCTGGTATTGTAAAAAACAATTAACGATTTTTTACATAATATGTGCTGATACATAAGTTTATGCTTACCTCTAGTTATTCATTTCTAATATAATATAATCAGACAGCATATTCATTTATCTATTTATGTATCTATGTAGTTCGACCCATGATGGGCTCCATTTTCCATAACTCCACGACTAGCGCGTATTTTGCGTGACTTCACACATATGTTTGAATTTCTTCACCGATATGTGCAGACATCACGATGTTTTCCTTCACCTTAAGATCGAAAAACACATTGGTAGATGGCGGTATTCGAACTCGGGACCTTCAGTTTACAAGTTAAGAGCTAAACCCCTGAGACACCGACGCTCTATATTATTATTATCTAACTTATTCATTTATATACCACTAAATATCATTATCGGATATTTATGCGACTAAAATAAAAACTTGCGCAATTTGCAATTCAACGTTGAATTTATTCATTCGTTTTTGTACTGACAATATTTTTGCTCTATTCATCGTTTTAATTAACCTGAATAGAGCGTTTTTTGTTTATTTCTAAAACAACTAGAGTCAATGAATCAAAACAATAGTGGTTTCTTTGTGTCTTTTACTCTGTGGTATTTATTTTCAACATCTTTGAAAAAATAATAACATATCTACACTAATATTATAAAGTGAAAAATTTTGTATTTTTGTACGTATTGTAATAACTCAAAAACTATTATGCCGATTTTAAAAATTATTTCACTATTAGAAAGCTATTTTATCACTGGATAACATAGGCTATATTTTTAATTTCACGCGGACAAAGGCGCGCACAACAGCTAGTGTTTAAGCAGCTTTCGGTATTGGATATGGAGGAAAGATTTATATTTTTGTATTTATTGAAAAACCTCAAAAACTATTATGCCGATTTCCAATATTCTTTCACTATTAGAAAGCTATTTTAACACTGGATAACATGGGCTATTATTTATAATTCCGCACGGATGAAGTCACGAGCAATAGTTAGTTTTATATCAACATTGTTATAAAGACAAGTGCTTTTAAAAGAATAGTTATATCGAATGTAAATCGAGTCGACTTCACCCAAGGGACGAGATCGTTTGTGTTTTTATTACTTTCAAGCAAAGACTGTAGTTGTTTGAAACTGAATGAAGTGGAATAACAATGTTTTACATCTAATAAATGACAATAGAAATTCAAATGATATGTCTTTAAATATACTCTTCTACGTTATAAGATATATAAAAGTACGTTCCTATACTAATATTATAAAGAAACTTTGTAATTTTGTATGTATTGAGGTACTTAACTCAGAAACTATTATGCCGACTTGAAATGTTGCATAGAGGCTTCTGTTTCTACGTAATCGAGCACTAAGAAAGGATTTTACGAAATTCAACCCCTAAGGGTCCGAAATGGGGGTCCAAAGTTTGTGTGGAGAAAAATTATTCCTTTGTCAGAATTGCATGAAAATTGGAATGAGTGCTCTTTAGCGTGAATTAATAAGTTTATCATTCAAGAATTTTATAAATTTTTACTTTGGGGGGCAAAAAAGGGGGGGTCAAAGTACAAATCTAAAAAAAATTCTCGCAGCGTAGGTACGAGTCCTAGAGACCTGAAATGTTTGGTAGGGGTTTCTATTACTACGTAGGAGTGCATTGTGAAAAGATTTTTCGAAATTAAGCTCCTAAGGGTCCGAAACGGGGGTCCAAAGTTTGTATGGAGCAACGTGATTCCTTCGTCAGAATTGCATGAAAATTGGAATGAGTGCTCTTCAGCATTAATAAATAAATTTGCCATTCAAGAATTAAAAAAAAATACCTTGGGGGCAAAATAGGGGGTCATAGTTGAATCTAATTTTTTTTACAGCATAGGTATGAGGTATGAGTCTTAGAAACTTGATATTTTGCACATGGGTTTCTATAAATACTTCAAACTTATTTTATAAAGGTTTAAATAAGATGAAAAACTTTGTTTGAACTTCTAAACTTCAAGCGAACGAAGTCGCTGGCGACCGCTAGTATATAAATAAATGCCTTTTTACTTGTTTTAATTAATCCTCTTACTTTACAATTGGACTCCTTAATTGGTTAAAAATGTCCGGAAAAAGATGACAATATAGGACAAATCCTATTTGATCAATCGCTACGGATGTTACGAACTTTGCCCTTTAAAAGGACATATTTTTTCCGTCCCATTTTCATTTATGAACTAAGTACAGTTACAATCGTACCTGGATAACCAAGAGACCAAGGATATTTGTCTAGGTTATAGAGGTTTCTCTTTAATCCGAGTTTCTCGCTTATCGAGGTAGCTCATCGGGACCCGAGAATGACTCGCTTATCAAGGTCTCGCTTTACCAGGTTTGCTTATTTTTGTTTTGCATACCTTTTGAATCAACACTGTTGTATAGGATTAAAAAGTTTTGTTTGAAAAAAAAACGTTTTTATATTTGTTAAAAATAAATAAATCCACGTGTAAATCCACGTAAAGCGTTCCATAGTTTTTACGCTAACAGAACTATTGCGTTTGAATATTTAAACCTATATAAAAACGAGCTGTTACATTCATATTGTCATCAGGCAGTTAGGTACGCTCGTTGGCATATTTGTTAGTCGGAATGTTTATTTTCATGATTGTACAAGCGGTACAGGGGAGTTACCCAATTCGCTACGAAACAGACAAAATACATTCACTATGGAACTGACGTTTAGTATTTCACACGTAACTTACTTACTCCGCTGGCACAACGACCCATAGTGGGTCTTGGCCTCCAACACAAGAGAGCGCCATCGTCGCCTGTCCTGAGCGGTCTCCTTCCAATTGTTCGCTTTTAGCTGAAGCAGGTCCAGCTCCACGGCGTCTCCCCAACGATATCTGGGGCGGCCGACGGGTCGGCGGCCACCTGGGGTACCGAGGTACGCTAACTTAACGCTCCGGTCTTGACCCATCCTCTCTACGTGGCCCAGCCAGCGGAGTCTCTGGGCTTTCACTTCTGCCATTACATTCGGTCCGCCTACCAGCTTCTCGATCTCCAGGTTGTGTCTAGCTCTCCAGCTCCCGCCTTCCCTCTGGGTCGGGCCCAAAATTTTCCTCATGATCTTTCTCTCCGCCACTAGAAGTTTTTCTTCCTCTTTCAATGTTAAAGTCCAGGTTTCGCAACCATACACGTAACAAGCACATGAATTATCGAATGTCGATGTCAGTTTTATACATTCCTGTCGATTTCATTAGCGATATCGCCAATCGAATATTACTTTGGGTAGCTCCCATGTTGCGTGAAAAATATATTATCAATGTATTTTAATAAATGTCCATCTACACTATTAAGGGGAGAGATTTAAATTGTATGAAACTAAATCGAAAACTACTTGACCGATTTTAGAAATTCTTTCATCATTAGGAAGCTACATTATCACTGAGTAACATAAACCATATTTATTACCAACTGTTGCTCGCGACATCGTCCAAATTAAATTAAAAGATATAGCCCATGTTATTCGAGGAAAAAGTAGCTTTTCCTTGGTGAAATAATTTTTGAAATCGGCTCAGTAGTTTTTGAGTTATTACAATACATACAAAAATACAAATCTTTCTTCTATATAATTTTAGTAAAGAATATGCGGGCTTTGTATAAATTATAATCTCTACTTCTCTGTGTAAATAGCTCAATTAATTATTAACAGTGCAGTAGCTCTCAGAAATCAGGTTGTATATTACAAGCCGATGACAGGCTGGTGTGAAATTTATCAAGAGTAAGCTGAAAGCTGACTATTAAGACGAGATTTATGTGTTCATGAAATGTTATATCAAAATAAATATAAATTACATTATTGACTTCAAATATTATTAATCAAAACTTGTTTTTTTATTTAGTATGTCATCTATACTTAATCCGCGCGGTATTAAAAATAAACTATACTTAATATTATAAAGAGGAAAGATTTGTATTTTTGTATGTATTGAAGTAACTCAAAAACTACTGAGCCGATTTAAAAAATTCTTTCACCATTAGAAAGATACATTATCCCCGAGTAAGATAGGCTATATTTATTAATGTAAAGCGGGCGAAGTCGCGAACAATAGCTTGTATCTTATATCCATATTAAACAAATTAACATAAAAATTATATAATAACTGTTGTTCACGACTTGTTACTCGGGGATAATGTAGCTTTCTAACAGTGCAAGAATTTTTGAAATAGACCCAGTAGTTCTCGAGTTATTTCAACACAAAAATACATATCTTTCCTCTTTATAATATTAGTATAGATATAGATTAATTAACAGAGTAAATATTATCGTTACTTCTTATATTTAATTATCGGACTGAAGATAATTGCCTCTTCGATATAAGCCTCTTTAGTTAATTACCAGAGGAAAACAAACAGAATAGATATCAACATATCCGTGCTTCTTTTGTTTATGTTACTAGCTGTTGTTCGCGACTTCGTCCGCGTGGAATTCAAAAATATAAGTTAAGTTACTTGGGGATAGTGTAGCTTTCTAAGGATGAAAGTTTTTTTGAAATCGGCTCAGTAGTTTTTGAGTTATATCAATGCATACAAAAGTACAAATATTTCCGCTTTATAATATTAGTATAGTAAAAATGATTACTAAAAGGCAAGTTTATTTACGTGTAAGGAAAATGTTATTATCTTTTTCATATATTAAGATTGATGTGAGCAACTCTGACACATCCAAGTCAGACTTGTCAATAACATATGACTCTCTGAGTAGGGTCCGACTTATGTCAATTATGCCGACTACCGATCTACTTTCAAATATTATATATGACTCACATTACACCGTGCCACGTCCGGGCACATGTCAATACAAAATATACTTTTTAATTTTTTTTATTTTAGTGATTCGTTGTACATCATTTTTACACAAGCGACCCGCCACAGTTTTGAACTACTCACACACATTCTTTACAGGATTTCCAAGAATGCTTTATATTATTTCTTAGCCAGTCTGTTGGTTATAAGAACGTGCCCGAGCTGGGTGACCGACAAAGCGCTGTGAAAATATATTTTGTATGTATGTTTGACGGTGCGGGCCCGGACGTGGTACGTCCCGGCCGGGACACGGTGTAGTGTGAGTCATCTTTTATAAGATATTTGAATTCAGAAATTAAGGTCACGAACCCAATGATAAAATAAATATCCTCTATCTTCTGCTTGGATGTTGGAAGGTATTTCGGAAACGACGGAACAGATCTTGGAGAAATTTAGCACAGATGTAGAACATAGCCTGGTAGAATACATAGTCTATTTACTAAGTGTTATCTGTCTAGGTACACGGCAAAAAAAGCGGTGAATATTAAAACTTAAATATTAAAAAAGGGTTTATTGAATAAATCTATGCAATTAAATTATTCAAACTTTCGTAAGACATCTTTACAAACGGTAACCGTCACCGAAGCAACGCGACCTTCCTGCCTCGCACAGCAGCACTGTGGAATGGTCCTGTCCTGTCCTCGGCGGTATTTCCAAACAGCTATGACTTAAGTCTTGTTCGCACCAGGATAGTATTTTAGTCGATTAGCAAGTAGCAAGTATTCGAACAAAGGATTTACTAATTTATTCTACTAAAATGTTTCTGTTCGGACACGTTTAGTTACTAAATTACTAGTGCGTAGGTTTAGGCTTAAACGAGTCCGAACAGTTGTAAATCATTTGTTCGGATAAATGCTTGATGCTCGACTAAAATACTACCCTGGTGCGAATAAGGCTTTAGGGACGTTCACGAAGCGCGTGTATCGCCTCCTCAAAGGCCGGCAACGCATCTGTGGTTCCTCTGGTATTGCAGATGTCGCAGGGCGTCGATGATCACCTCGGTGTTCCCGCTGCTTGTTTGCCCACTTTTCTTACATAAAAAATAGTGACTTTTTAGCCGCTTAATTTTATTTTACAATCAATGTAATTAATTCGTCAACAAAGTACTCTTTAATTACGGAAATGAAGTTTTATTTTATCGACCCAAAAATACAATTATATAAAATACTTCGTCCGCGTGTAAATATGTTACTCGGGGATAATGTAGCTTTCTAATACTAAAAGAAATTTTGAAATAGGCCCATTAGTTTTTGAGTTATTTCAATACAAACGAAAATACAAAGTTTCTCTCTTTATATTAGTATAGATATAGATATAATTTTGTTACAAAATAACATTTTATATACAAAAATGTGTAAAGCTTCAAAATATTTTGTATAAGGAAATCTGTCAAGAACATTCTCACGGTTCTCAAACTTTGTAATCCACAAGTCGGTGTAGCTTTCCGTATTTACAAAGGAAAATACATTATAACGTTCCAACTTTTAAATATATATCTATACTAATATTATAAAGAGGAGATATTTTTGTATGTATTGAAATAACTCAAAGACTACTGGGCCGAATACATTTTTTTTAATTCTACGCCAAAATGTAGCTTTCTAATGGTGAAAGAATTTTTGAAATCGATCCAGTCGTTCTTGAGTTATTTCAATACATACAAAAATACTATGTTTTCTTCTCTATAATATTAGTATAGATCAGTCATAAGTGTATAAATTTTATGAATTAAGTATGTATTTGAAAATTATTCGTTTAGTCTTATTTTACGTTCCAACAAAAGGAATTTTTAATAAAGCCTTTGTTGAAATAGATTGAATATTAACTGTTTGTTATTTTGTAAATTATGAAACGGAATGATCGTATTTACGTCCTTTGAATATTAAAAGACAGGATCTGTATCCTGCCTGCAGTCACCCAGAAGCTAGACAGCTAGCGCACGTTCCCTTCTGCCAAATAAAAACTATAAGATTTACGGCTGCATGTTCAAATGCCACTCAAATTTAAGCGTCGCTTAAAATGTAAGGAGTGTTAGAATTAAACGAGATCGCCGTATAATTTGGAGTTTAAGCGTGGACTTGTAAGACGCTCTTAAATATTGGATTGGTATTTGAAAATTTGGCCTTTAAACTTGCTTGTCAAAACAAGCAAACAATTTTGAGAGAAGTTTTGAGAATTAATTTATATTTATAATTTTCGGCTCGTAAACTGATAATGTTGACATGCTTAGTCCGTTTTTATATAATCAAAGTTTAGTAATGAAATTCGAAGGTCTTTCATAGCGTCTATGAAAATTCAATTTGCAGTAAATTTAGAAATTGAAACACGTTCCCTTATTCTTTTTGATTTTTGCATTTATTAAGGAATTTCATTTTTGTAGGGGATATCGGAAATATTAAAAAAAAGAAAGTAGAAAATTATTTCATTTCAATTTCGTAAAGTTGAACTTACTAAAGAAGATTTTTTTATTTATTACTCTTTAATGTAGATGTAAAATATTTTTTTAGTTCATTCGCCTTTTTCCAAATTTTATTGAATTATAAATTTCACCTCCTAAAAGGCCGGCAACGCAACTGTGGTTCCTCTGGTATGTCGATGATCACCTCGGTGTTCCCGCTGCTCGTTTGCCCTCTTTTCTTATAAAAAATTAAATTCTGTATTAAATATATATAGATATTTTTTAACAAAGTGGCAAACGAGTAAGTGGCTAACAGGATTCGTTGAAAAATCCGAAGCGATCCATTCCCATAGACATCTGCAATTGCAGATGCGTTGCCTACCCTTAATATACGGAGGAGGAGACGCACAGCAAGAGGATAATACCTCTTCCCATGCGTACCCTCCCCCGTCAATCCACTCCCCCTTCCCATCATTTCCTTATAAGGAAATTATATAAATGAGGTAATCATAATTAATTGATTATTATCCCTTCGAATTATTTCAATATTATTTTTTATTATAAACTTAAGTGTAATAATAACTTCAACGTGTAAAATTGACAGTCCAATAATTTTCAGCACCAAAATCGCAGCGGGGCGTCCATGAAAAACTTTTTCAATTAAATTTCTGAAATACTCCCTCGTTGAAAACTGAAACTTTGTGGAATTCAGTTAAACTAAGCCTGTCAAATGATCGGGTAATTTCACTTTTTATAATAATTTCCCTGTTGTTATAGCTACTAAAACTTAATAAGTAACCTATGTCGTCGGTGACTCAGGGGCTTATCTCTTGACTTGTAAAGTGCTGGCCCCAAGTTCGAATCCCGCCATCTACCAATGTGTTTTTAGAATTTCATATGTACATAATTACCCGACGTTCATAGGTGAAGGAAAACATCGCGATGTCTGCACATATCGGCAAAGTAAAAAGATATGTGTATTCACGCAAAATACGCGTTAGTCGTAGAATTGCGGAAAATGGAGCCAGTCATGGGTCGAACCTTACATAACCTTAAAGTAACCTAAGTGTTCCTTCAAACTATTTTCTCCATTTTTTTTGATATTACAAAGTGGCAAACGAGCAAGCGACCACCTGGACTCACTAAAATTTGTCACCATCTGTGACAAATTTCATTGATGTCCTTTCAGTTGTGGTGTGGACTTCAAATAAACTTCCATCCATTGAAACTTTCGCATTTATAACTACTAATTATAAAATAATGTAAGTAGGTTATTATGGATTTTTCCGTAAATTCAACAGTGGTAGAGCTCGCTTTAACATCATCACATGAATTGTCCGTCTCGTCCGGTAAAATAACACACAGAAGATGGGCTTTAAATGGAAGCTATTCCGTGTTTCGTCTCGAGAGTGTTGTGCCGGAGGCCTAATTTTAGTCCGCTTTCTCTTCTTGACGGGGGAGGGGACGCATAGGAAGAGGTATTATCCTCTTGCTTTCCGTCTCCTCGTAGATTAAGGGTAGGCAACGCATTTGCAATTGCAGATGTCTATGGGCAGGTGTCGCTTCGGATTTTTCAGCGAATCTTGGCGGCCACTTGCTCGTTTGCCACTTTCTTTTATATTATAAAAAAATCGAATCATCTATATTTATTTACGTTATAGAAGACAATTTTATAGACAAAATAGAACACAAGACAAGCCGCAGGATATAGTTAGTATTATAAAAGTATGTTTTAAATACTAGTTGTTTCCTGCGGAAACTTAGTCTCTTGAGAGAATAATTCAACAAATAAGTTCAACCGTTCTTTGTATTTAAATGAGTTAGCTTCATACTGTCTACTTTAAATTACTACGTTACAGTCTGGTTCGCGCAAGATTTAAAACCAAGAAAGATCTTTTCGTAGCAAATGTACTTTGGATAAACACCCTGGATTCGCTGAAATAGCGAAGCGACTGCCCATAGACATCTCCAATTGCAGATGCGTTGCCTACACTTAATCTACGGAGTAGGAAACGCACAGTAAGAGAGATAATTCCTCTTCCTATGCGTCCCCTCCCCAGCCATATCCACTAACCCTTCCCATCATTTCCTTATAAGACAAGGATAGGACTAATATTAGGCTTCCGGCACCACACTCGTCAGACGAAACACGGAATAGCTTCCATTTGACGCCTGTCTTCTGTGTGGTCGTGGTATTTTACCGGGCGAGCCGGACAATTCGTGCGAAGATGTTGAATCGGGCTCTAACACCGATAAAAGCGTTTAACCGCTTGGTGGAAACATCACCAACACAAGTTGTGATAAAATACAAATCGTGCAGATATCGTGTTCGTTAGAACACTAATAAAGGTAAGGGATTTTCGTAACTAATGGGCCATTACGGTTCGAATAGAGGAAGAAAATTAAGATTCTATTGGAAGGGATTATATTGCTCGGCCTTTGAGCTTTAACCCACAAATAATTATTGTTTTAGGATATTTGGGTTAGTCGTACATTTGAAATAGCATGTAATATATAATCAATAATTACGAGTAGTTTACTCTATATGATTTAGGTTTATCTATACTAATATTATATTGAGGAAACTCTGTATTTTTGTTTGTATTGAAATAACTCAAGAACTACTAGGTCGATTTCAAAAATTCTTTCACTATTAGAAAGCTACATTATCTCCGAGTAACATAGGATATATTTTTTAATTCCGCGTGGACGAAGTCACGAACAACAGCTAGTATTTTATAATCTTATTGATATGAATCTTTAAAATTTTTATTTATTTTTCATAACTTCGTAAACTATAAAATGCAAAGGCCAGTTCACCCTAAAAATTTTCAATTTGCAGTAAATTTTCAAAGTGGAATTTCGGATCGTACTTTTCTACCTTTTGCGTTTATTAAACGGCTAAAAGTCGTGGACTGTCGTCTTTTCATGGAAAAACTCTGGAAATTGCTTATTCCCGATTTCGATTGTATTTTTTCGGTTATGCAAAAATCTATTTACCATTCGTTAAGCCGTTTCGGAGATATCTTCGAACAAACATCCATGCTTTTCTTCTTCCGCATTTTTGTATTACTTGCATTAAATTACTGCATAGAATAGCTGTGCAAAGGCCCTATTTGTCCTTTGCAACGTTTGATATTATAGTACGAGTACTTTTTTTAATATTGATAATGGTATATATTTTTTTGCTGTTCCTTTTTTTATATTACAAAGTGGCAAACGAGCAAAGGGGTCACCTGGATTCGCTGAAAAAGCGAAGCGACTGCTGCCCATAGACATCTGCAATTGCAGATGCGTTGCCTAC
>QDHC01004637.1:10619-30313 GCA_013186455.1 Papilio dardanus tibullus | reverse complement strand
CTCCGAAGATTAAGGGTAGGCAATGCATCTGCAATTGTAGATGTCTATGGGCAGCGGTCGCTTCGCTATTTCACCGAGTTTAGGTGGCCGCTTGCTTGCCACTTTATATTATAAAAAAAGAATGTACCAGTACCAAACGTAGAAAGTACAACTGTAATAACACTGATTCTCGTTTCGGAATAAAGCAGAATTGGATAGAGTTATGAAACTTTATTTCACCAAACTTTGGTAAAAGTATTGTCAAAGTATTATAGTTTTGAAATCTCCTTGCTTATTATAGTAAAATACAGAAGCCCGACCCTGTTACGAAGGAAAACATCGCGATGTCTGCACATATCGGCGAAGAAATTCAAAGGTATGTGTGAAGTCACGCAAAATACGCGCTAGTTGAGGAGTTTTTCGCGGAACTTTCTGCCCCGTACAGCCGCGTTGTGGAATGGTCTGTCCTCGGCGGTATTTCCAAACTGCTTCGACTTAGTGTCCTTCAAGGTGCGAGCCTATCCCTTAAAGGCCGGCAACGCATTTGCGGTTCCTCGAATGTTGGAAATGTCCATGGGCGTCGGTGACCACCTCGGTCACCCAGCCGCTCGTTTGCCCCCTTCTGTTATAAAAAACAAAAAGTTGCGGAAAATGAAACCCAACATATGGGTCGAAGTAGTAACTACTATATTAAATATAATATGCACTAGTTACTTATTTTAACAGTTAATTAGAGTTCCATGGGAACTAGTTTAACACGGAACCCAATAACCTATCCTTAAGTTAAACCCAATATTGGTCGCCTTTGTTAAAGGAAATGGTTCGGTTGCCATACAATGGTTCTGCATTTTTAGTCTATCCGAGTTTCCGTCTTAAAAAAAAGTATAAAACATGGGAATAATTTCATTAATTAAAATTACCTTCTAGACAAAGTAACTGAAACTCTTTTACGAACAAAGCAAGGTATACGAAAAGGGCTTAGACTTCCTTCTTTTTAATGATTTCTACACTTTTATGGTCTTTACATTTTCTACCTTAAGCCTTATTCGCACCAGGATAGTATTTTAATCAAGTGGCAAGTAGCAAGTATCAAAACAAAGAACTTACTAATCCACTCTACTAAAATGTTGCTGTTCGGAAACGTATAGTTACTAAATTAATTGAACTCAACTAAAATACTATCCCGGTGCCTACAAGGCTTTAAAGCCTATAATGGGACAGTTAAACCAAATATGGTTAACCAAGAATGCTAAACGATCAAGTGAATTACTTTAACAGAGTCACCTTTGACTGCTATTACTAGATATGGAGCATTAGACGGCTAAGTTATTGTATTACTTAGATGCTGTAAATGGAGTATAAAGCCTTTAATATACATCTATACATAAATTATGGTTATTAGTGCCAGTAGTGGGTATAGATTTGAGCATCTTGTATATCATCATCTTCCCGTTCTTCTCCCATAGGGCACCAGGTCTCCTTGATGCCCAACTCATAGTGCAGCCTAGAAGAAGAAATGTGAAAAAAGATGACGCCTCTTGACATATAAAAATATAAAAAATCTATTTAAATATTCCAAAAATAAATAAATAAAACTTATCAAAAAAGCTCTGTTGTGGCAACGGTCATCCTAAATTATTCAAAATTAAAACCTGGAAATTAAACTAGTTTAACAACTTATTAACTACTACACTTCGTAACACTAATTATTTAATATATCAGATCTACAAATCAAACTAAATGTTAATAAAAGCGCATAAAAAAAGAAGGTAGCAATTTGCAAATCGTACGTATAAATTGTCGGCGTAACATAAAAATATGGTACACGTATCGCAAATTAAAGCGTTCCGTTGCCTCCGGGCGGCAACTACCTGAATAAATCTTATATATAAGGTGTAAGCGTATTATTTCAAGATCGGAAGCCTTAGGCCTTTCGCACATTACAGCGTATCGTACGAGAATCGTAATAGTGGCGTATTACGTTTAGGCGTACGCTACGCGCAGTGTTCTGTGGATGCGTAGTTAAACGGAGAGTTCTGGAATATTGCAGACTTTGTTCTTCTTCTCTTCTTTAATTTAAGGTTTTCAATCTTGTCGGTGAAGTCCCTTCCAACCCTCTCTGTCCTGTCAACATCTTGACCTTACGACAAGACGCTCACTTTCTTCTTTGTTTGATCTATATAACTTGCCCTCGGTCTTCCTCTCTTTCTCTTTCCTTCTATAATTGTGGTTATCAGGTCGTCGTGTCGTATCAGATGCCCTAGCATCATTCCTCTCCTATTCTCTATTGGTTTTAAAACTTTTTATTGTCATATTTTTTTAAACTCCATGCTGACAAAGTCGAATGCAACAGCTAGTATTGATATTAAAAGTAGTAAAAAATATTGAACAGTTATTTTACGCGTGCTTTACGCCGGTCTACGCCTGTCGTAATTACGATGAGCAACACCTACGATACGATGACGCACCGCTCCGCGTGCGAACTTGTTTGTAATGTGCGGGAAGCCTTAAGCGTGATATGAATTATAAGTAGGCTCGAAAAAAAGGTTTTGCCCACGGATTAACTTGCAAGCATTGAGGCTTTAAGTTAGGGTATCCTAAGTAACGTTGAAGTTTTTAGATACTTTAGTCGTAAACTTAATAAAGTGGTATAAGAACGCTGAACTGTATACTAATAATAATGTGAAAGCTACAATGGATGGATGGATATATGAAGGTAACTCCGAAACTGTAAAAAAATCTGGAAGAACACATGTGCTACTTATTAAGATATGTGTGAAGTCACGCAAAATACGTGCTAGTAAAAATGGAGCATATCTTGGGTCGAACTTACTTACTTACTATATCACAATACTTTCTTGATGTGATATAGATTACCTACAGTGCATATGTAAGATCAATTTTGAACCTTATTAACAAGGTAACTAAGTCTTATATTACATGTTTCTGTACATAACAGGGCTTCGACTGAATGGTCAGTATTGCAACTTTGAATATTTAACGAGACGGTTAGCTCTCATTTATAATTCACTATAGCTTTTCACACCTTTCGAGATAAGTGTCAATATTGACTTCAATGTTAAATGAACCAGCGTATTTAGAACTTTATACTACACTAGCGACCTACCCCGGCTTCGCACGGGTGCAAAACTCAAACTCCTGCCTCAAAGGCCGGCAATACAGAAAAACTGTGAACATTGTATATAACAGCCATACTAACAATAATTGACCCGTGCGAAGCTGGGACGGGTCGCTAGTTATATATAACCCTTACTTATGAATCACTCTATCTATTAAAAAAAACCGCATCAAAATCCGTTGCATAGTTTTAAAGATTCAAGCATTTATAGGGACAAACATGAAAAGCGTTATTATTTTATACTATGTTAGGATAAGGATACTCCTAGTATATAAAACAAAGTCGCTTACTCTGTCCCTATAACCCTATGTACGCTTAAATCTTTAAAACTACGCAATGGATTTTGATGCAGTTTTTTTAATAGATAGAGTGATTGAAGAGGAAGGTTTATATGTGTAACTAGCGACCCGCCCCGGCTTCACACGGGTGCAAAGCTGATACTAAATACACTATATCACTTCAACACATAATATAAAACAATGTTCACAGTTTTTCCGTAGTGTTAGTAGCATTGCACCCGTGCGAAGCCGGGGCGGGTCGCTAGCTTTAGATATAAAACATTGGTCATGCCAGTAACTCAAAGTAGTATGCTGAACGAATTTCCGTTTCTTTAGCTTCTTAAGCCGGTTACAGACGCTCGGTTAAAACTGACGTGTGTAGACAAAACTGAGAACTGTGGGCTTACCAAGCATGCTTTTCGATCGGCGATATCGCTTATCGAAACGACAAAAATGTATGAATTTGACATTGACATTCGATAAAATCATGTGATTGTCACGTGTGAGATATCGAACGTCAATGTCAGTTGCATATAATTTGACGTTTTTTATAGATTCGTTTCGTAGCTAATGTACCATGGGTAATCCCCCTGTTCGACTGTGGATTTCAAATTGACGTGTATACGTCTAACTAAAGCTATTTAATTGAAGAAAAATTTAATTGTTCTTACAATCTAGAAAGATCTACAGATGTTCCTATTTTATTGTAAAAGCTTTCTTAATTAAATATCTTTATTGTTCCATTTACTTTTAAGCTTAGAGTTAGTTAAAGATCAAATTGGAACTAACTTTACGAGATTTCTTCTATCTCTTTCACTCTGATAGGTATTAGGTGGAACAAACATAGTCAATTAATTGCTTTCCCTTGTTTGCTCACGTGTGCGGAAAATACGAATATTTATATAAATTGATTGTATTAAAACGTTGAGTATTTATAGACAGGATCTGTCAAGCTCGAATAATACTCGATCAAATAAAAATAGTTATAAAAGGCTTGTTGTTGTGCTTGTTTCGAGTTATTTACATTACAAAAGCTCGCTTAATCTACTAGTGGTTTTATAGTACTAAAATGAATCCTGAGAGACAATAGAGTTTTGGCTCCTATTGGACTGGTCCTGAACCTATTATATGAGCTAGGCAAACCTCGTTTATTGTAAAATGTATATTGTTGCCTTAATAAACGTTTTTGATTATATTTTGACTGTCTTTGTGCTTATTCTAATTATATTATCTCTTTCATATAGCATCATGTTCCAGTAATAATATTTTAATAATGATTGTTTGCCTAGTCCGTTTCTTAATAATCATAGTATAATCATATCAGAATACAGCAGGCATCGAATTATCAATATATCATCAGACTGATTGAGAATCAATAAATTAAATATAATAATTTCTCTTTTGACGATATTGTGGAAACAAAGGAACGTCACCATACATGGCTTCCATTACAATATAACACCCCATTTACATGAGCATTAAAAAAGCATTGAGATCGTAGAAAGAGAAATATATAAAAATGGCTATAGCGTATACGGTTGAGGGACAAAAAATGCCTTAGACTACGTCATACGTATGTTGTGTGGGCGTCACTTTACGGCTTTAAACCAATAATATCATGTCTTAAGCCTTTGCTTGGGACGTGTTAAAAATTAGTTCACCGAAAATACGCTTGGAGCGCCACAATTCTATGATACGTCACATTTATTTGGGTCTTATTTCTGGACCCAAACAAACAAAATCGTATACGGAGTAAGGGTCCAAAGATCTATGTCACTGTCTTTGTCACGTTACGTTATTTCGTAGAAAGGTGTCTCAGTTGCTGTATACATATGTCATATGTCATATGTCATGTCTCATCTGGTTCTTTTAATCTATGGTTGAAAATTGAAATAGAACAAATGCATTTAAATGTATCTGTTCGTACGACGTTTTTAAATCGCGATGTACGAACGAGAGCGTTAAAAAAGCGCTAACGACAACGTTGCAAAAGCGTTTTTGAACGCAGGCCGGTAACAAACTTATAACGCCAATTAATTAAATTAAATAATTAAACATTTCGAAATTCGAATTCCAAAAATGAAAACAAAACAATTCGAAAGCAAGCTCCGGTTTCCGAAACCGGGGATAAAATATTATTTGAAATTTATCTTCAGTTCAAGCATGACTGGTTACGGAGCCAATAATGAATCAATACCGACGGTGTCATTTACATAGATTATCTTTGTGACGTAATCAAATATTCTTGACCTAGATACAGATTAAAAAACAATATAAGACATAGATGCTATTAATTAATCAGTTAATGATATAGACAAAACAATTGTTTATAGCTTTACAAACGAACCGAAGCCCGAGACAAAGATGCAAATATTTCCTTTTTTTAGCTATTCCGTCCGTACGGAATTAAAAAAAAACTAAATAAGTAGCCCATATGTTCCTTAGGGCTAAGTTCTATTTCTATGCAAAATTTCATCTAGATCCGTTAAGCCGTTTTGGAGATACCTCCAAACAAACAACCATCTATCGTATCGGTTGGCTTGGCTACACTTGATGAAAATATCATTTCATAAAATACATCATCACATCATCACCAGCTCAATATACGTCCCCACCGAGGGGTTCGGAGCCTACCTCCTAAGGAGTAACTTGGTCATCATCTACCAAGCTGGCCCCGTGCGAGTTGGTCGATTTTACACATATCCTTGAACTTCTTCGCCGATATGTGCAGGCATCACGATGTTTTCCTTCACCGTAAGAGCGTCGGGTTAAGATGTACATATGAAATTCCAAAATCGAAAAACACATTAGTACATGGCGGGATTCGAACTCGGGACCTGCAGATTACAATTCAAGAGCTATACTCCTGAGCCACCGACGCTCTGACGTCATCATACATATATCTTAATCAAACCACAATAACCGTTCATGTGTAATTCTGTTACTATTATAACATCGTAGCGCCCGATCATAAAGATTCTATTGTTTAATATTCTATTGTTCATGCATTGGCAATTAATTTGAGATTTGAAATACTAAATAGCGCTACCTAATACCCAATGAATAGCTATTGTGCTCCCGGTGCTAGTACTAATTGAAATTTAGTTATTAATACATTAATTTCAAATTCTACATCTAATATACGGGAGAGATGGTAAGCTGTGCGGCTTCAAATGTGCTTGCGTCCCCACCAACAAAGAGCTGAGCTAAGCGAGCCCAACGGCATGACACAGTTGTCTCATTTGACACAACTCGAATACACCTCTTTTTGACACATCTCGTTTTTCTTTGTTGGTTTGTATCACCGTCACTACAACAAAAGTAAAAACATAAAATATATATTTTTATTTTATAAAGTGGCAAACGAGCGAGCGTTCACCTGGATTCGTGAAATTACGAAGCGACTGCTGCCCATAGATAACTGCAATTGCAGATGCGTTGCCTACCCTTAATCTAAGATGGAGGAGACGCACAGCAAGAGTTTCTTCTTCCTATACGTCTCTCCCCCGCCATATCTACTTCCCTTTCCCATCATTTCCTTATAAGAAAAGGAAACAGTTTTTCAATATATTTAATTAGAATAAAAGTCAAACAAGGCTGTAGTTTCTTAAAATAACTCATAAAATAATACTAACTTATATACGGATAGAAATTCACACGTCGACTCTTACTATTGTACAAACTGTGCGGAGCAAGGCAAAGCGAAATTCAGAGCCGGAACAACGTTCAACTATTAATTGACTATATTCGGAAATAGCCACTGAGGTGTAGCGACTCTGTTCCAATTTGCAAAACTATTGCACGAATAAAACGAAACAAAGTTTTACTAGTAGACTACGTATATCATATACGTGAAATACATAGTGGACGGAAACTGCTGAATCAACCCTACGTGAGTGGGATAAGGACAGAGAGATAATATTAACGAGTTATTTATTTAAAAAATAAAGAAATCTAGCTCATTTCAATTTTTTATTCGAAATTGGCAAACGAACGAGCGGCCAACTGGATTCGCTGAAATAGCGAAGCGACAGCTGCCCATAGACATCTGCAATTGTAGATGCGTTGCCTACCCTTAATCTACGTAGGAGGAGACGTACAGCAAGAGAATAATTCCTCTTCCTTTCCTTCCCGCCCCCTTCGCCTTCCCATCATTTCCTTATAAGAAAAGGAAGGGAAAGTGGACTAAAATTAGGGCTCAACTACCATAATTATATGAATAAAATTATATGTAATTTTTTTAAGTCATTAAATTGTTTAGACCACAGAAGGTAAACTTCGATAAAGTAGGTGAATTTCGCTTGATGCAGAAAATCTTATATCCTTTCTTCCTCTAATGCTTTATACTAAAGATATTTTGTGTATTTAAATTAGTAGAACTTTAGGATGATGTTAAAACGTAAACTTAATTCGAGAGAAGCAATTTGAAATGCGGAACAATCACGTAGTCTTGGTGTTCATTATCAAATTTAATTAGCAGAACACGGATTTTGTGTCAACTGAAAATTTGTACTTTATTATCTCAAAGTTTATTTTAAAATAAAGAGGACAAATAATATTTAAATTGTATTATGATAATATTTAAAGTATTTTTTTTTAATTTGAAATTACGGATCGATATGGGGGACAAGAACTGGTGTGTTCACCCTACGGTAATGAGATAAGGACAGAAATAATGGTACCAAGACGTGTTTTTCCCACAACGTTGATTTACTAAATTTAAAAATAAATTAATATACAGTCACACCATATTCTCAGTTATCTACAATTTAATTAAAAGACAACGCTAAAGATGAACGTTTTCTCGTATTAATAAATAGCTAGTAAATGAAAATTCATTAGAATATAGGCAAAATTGTTTTACGTGAACCAGAATTATTAGGAAATATTCAACGAACTGTAGACTTCAAGCGTACAAATTAGAGAGGCGATGTCGAAGCGAAAATCACAGAACAACGTTAAACTCTTAATTGGATGAACTATATGTAGAAATACGGAGTTATTCAAAAGTAAAAGTGTTGAACAAAAACTAATTTAAAATTTACAGAATTTTCTCTTCCAAATCTGCTAATAAAATCCATTCCATTCTTGATATAGTACGTATATTTTTTAATACAATTACACTTACAGAGAAACTTTATCACACCATTGTGTTTCCGAAAATGTGGACTGATATTGTCACATTTACCCTAAAAGGGTGAATGCGCCAGTTCTTTACCAGTTTCCTAAACAACTTCTGACGTCACTAAGTGTGTACGAACATGAAATATTGCCATACTAAGATTTTCTTGGATGGATGCCAGGCTATTTAATCTCGCAAGTGGCAACTTTTTCTTTTGTATTCATCAAGCCTTTTCTGCTGGGAGAGGCTTTCGTTTATATAATAGCATGAGAACAAAAACTAGCACGCTTGTGGAAAAACTTAATAGATCTCATTGAAAGTATAATTGGTTTAATAAATATAAATAAGCAATTACCCTCTTTACACAAAGCCTAGCGGTTAGACAATCGTAATACTATTGTCCTTTTTACATATTTATACCTAACTAGCGACCCGCCCCGGCTACGCACGGATGCAATGCTGATACTAAATACACTACAGAAAAACTGTGATCGTTGTAAATATATAACATAATAATAATAATTGCACCCGTGCGAACCCGGGGCGGGTCGCTATTGTATTATACATGAAAACCTTCCTTATGAATCATTCTATCTATTAAAAAAAACCGCATCAAAATCCGTTGCGTAGTTTTAAAGACTTAAGCATATATAGGGACAAACATAAAAAAGCGTTATTGTTTTATACTATGTAAGGAATGATAAGGAAGGATAAGGATACCATGAGTTTCTCCTTAAGCTTTCGCTGTCCCTATATCCCTATGTATGCTTAAATGTTTATAGCTAAGCAACGTTTTTTTATAGATAGATCGAAGAGGAAGGTTTATATGTATAATAACATCAGCATTGCACCAGTGCGAAGCCGGGGCGGGTCGCTAGTTGTGTATAAAGTGGAATGATTTGAAAACCACTAAGCCTATTTTAAAAACTCTTTAACTATTAAAAAGCTGCATTATCATTGAATAATCTAGACACAACAATATTAATATTGTTTCTAAATTAGCACGAACGAAATCGCGAGTAAAACCTAGTGATCAATATATCTAATTTGGTCTATAAGATGTTATTATAATTTGCAACCGAGAAATTATCTAAAACCAGTTTTAAATTAAAATATAAAGGCAATTTGTGTTATGCCAAAAGGCATCCGTGTTTTGTGAGATAGCGAAGCAAATATTTTACGTAAATAAATTCCGGCTTTGTTTCTGTTTGTATCAAATGCTTTAAACGTCATAGCTCAGTCGATGTACAGTTTATAGAAACAATTTATTTAAAACGGTGCAATAAGTATTAATCTCCTTATTCCGAAAATATAAAGTACTGCGACAAACGAGGACCAATAAGTCGTCGGTTATACGATACTGGAGGACTTTAAAACAAAAACTACGACAGTTGAGTTAATCATAGGGACTAAAAAGTTGGAAAAAATAACAAATTAAATTATCAATATGTAGGATTAGTTTCTCAAGCGCTACGGGAGAAGTCGGGGTTCGTCGCTTGTCAACATCATCATCGTCCTGCCCTTGTCCCTATGGAGGACGGCACAGTATCAACTCCTGCATATTTCCCTATCAGTCGATGACGACTCAGTTGACTCAGATGACGAGTCAGATATGAATCTGAATTCACATATCTCAGCTTATCTTCTTTTACACATTCCATCCATACTATCATTGCTCTTCCTCTACCTTTGCATCCGTCGCTTTTATGTTGTTTAATACAGTATAACAAATAATATACATTAATCTACGTTGTGATTCAATCAAAGTGCACGTGTCTGGAAACACGCCAACGCAATCAACGCGCCGGAAATTCCCCGAATGTGTACGCATTTGTTCCCTAACGCTGAATTATTACTACTATATGACAAAGTTTACTATTTGCCCGACTGACAGGAGGGTAATCTGTTTCTGTATAGTCAAGGATATCTAGCCCGGTGTGGGAGAAGCTGGGTGGTTACCTATTGGCAAAAAACACAATACGGTGGTAAAAACTGAATCCGAATCGGTTAATATATTTTTCAAAAAATATCAGTAATCTGCTTATGTAATATTTGAGCTGCCATAAATCACATATTATTTTCTTAATTTTTCTCCTAACGAATGAAAGGGATGTCTATGTTTTTATTATTATTAATATTTTATTTGTTTTAAATGTTATTAGCGAAGACGACGCTGATAAATTGAAGTCGAGAAACAATCTTAAAACGGAATTGCTTTCAAAGAACTGAAAGCGACGTCTTGATTGACCTAATTAAAGAAATACAAAATGTTATAAAGACAGAAGTACAAAATGATATATTTTTTCTTAGTGGTATATAAGGATACGGAAATCTGCGATTTTGGTATCTGAATTCAGCAATGCTATCTCATAGGTGTCGTGCACCTGTGAGATTGCTGAGCTTGTAGATGCACTGGATCGTGCGTTTGTAGATACACAAGAATCGTGCTTTGTAGGTACACAGGATCGTGCGTTTGTAGATACACAAGAATTGTGCTTTGTAGGTGCACAGGATCGTGCGTTTGTAGATACACAAGAATTGTGCTATGTAGGTACACAGGATCTTGCGTTTGTAGATACGCAAGAATTGTGCTTTGTAGGTACACAAGAATCGTGCGTTTGTAGATGCACAAGAATCTTGCTTTGTAGGTGCACAGAATACATCACCAACATCAGAGATTGTATTGCAAATCTTGGAGACAAAAGACCTAAGGCACTTTATAACAAATAGTAACTTTAGGTTAAAACGCAAACCTATTTTAGCACAAGTTTATACGTTTGCAATGTAAGCGCTAAAAATGTGTTAATTTATGACATCATATTAAAAACCTCTAAATTATCAGTGTTACTCTACTATATTGTGAATGTATTATACATGAAAACCTTCCTTATGAATCACTCTATTTATTAAAAAAAACGAATCAAAATCCGTTGCGTAGTTTTAAAGATTCAAGCATATATAGGGACAAACATACAAAAGCGTTATTGTTTTATACTATGTAAGGATAAGGATGGGTTGCATGGGTTTCTCCTTCCATACAATATTACACAAAAATAATAAAAAACATCTCTAAAAGATAACATAAATAAGTAAGTGAAATTGAAATTGATTTTCTAATCATTGAAAACATTTCGTGACATATTTTATAAGCCAGTTTCGATCCGGGAGTATTGTAAACATTTTCAAGGACGGTCCTTAATTAATTTTGATTATTCTAACAAGTAAATATTCAAGTAGACAATAACAAATAGTTGATTATTCAGTGTTACAAACGGCTTCATTAAGGTGACTTTTGATTTGAAGAATACGCGAATTGAAGAGTGAAAACATAGTTAAGATACGTTAGACATAAACTATGTGTTTTTAGTTCATTATTTAAACTTAGCTAAAAAAAATATTCAGTCTTTGTAAAAACCTCAATGTGTACCTATTTTTTTTATTTATTAAAACTAAAACTACAGACTCGCGGTCCGTACTCTTTTCTGCTCTGTTGTTATTGATGACTTATGTTTATTACAATTTTCTATAGCTATACTAACAGTAGTGAGTTCCATGTATAAATATATATTTATTTTATTAACAATTTAATTATAACTTTTTTTTCCTATTCTAATCTATTAATTTGTGTACCTGATTTAAAACATTTGACTTCTGGGAACTATTTTTCTAATAATATTAACTTCTGACGACCGCACCAGATTCGAAATTATTCGAATTCAGATGTGTTCTCGTGGTCTCTAGGTCTTCCGTGGACCCCTGCCGAGTCGCCCATGGACCCATAAGACGTCCACTTTGCCCATCACCGGTATAAATAAATAAGACTTCTTTTGATGTCATCATTGTGATAAAATCAAGTATTCTTGTGCATCAATTCCTGTTTGCGTCTGTTCGCGGATGCGCCTGTCAATTAGTGGTCGGTTCGGCAGCGGTAACAAAAGACGAACATTGATTTATCGATACGAATATAAATAAGTTCCTTCGTACACGAGGGTATGCAATTCTATAATTTTCTATAGTTAGTGTTAGTCTATAGTTACCATATTTACCCGACGTTCTTACGATGAAGGAAAACATCGTGATGCAACCTGCACATATCGGGGAAGAAATTCAAAGATATGTGTGAAGTCACGCAAAATACGTGCTAGTCGTAGAGTTGCGGAAAAAGGAGCCCATCAAGGGTCGAACTATACTAAAAAATAATACCCAATGATTTGATTAGACCGAGTTCGCGATACAAACGGAGATTTAATTTCGGCGTAAGGCCGGATTTTGCGTAACATCTAATGTAGCCGTAGTTCGCTGAAAAAACGGAGATCTTACTTCGGCGTAAAGGCATTTTTTGCGTGATATCGGTCTCCTGAAGCCCTTAGCTTCTGAATTAATTATTCAGAATAATTATCTCAAACTGTTCTTAATATTATAATCTACTAGCTATTGTCCGAGACTCTGCACTGGCTGGTGTTTTTCCAGACTATGTAAAAATCTGTGCATTTTCTAAACCGTTAAGCAGTTTTAAACATATCAAATCAAAATCCATCGTAAGTATACATTTATAATATTAGTATGTCTAAATAAAATTACATTTATAACCCTTTAAAAGAAATTCCCCTCTAAAACTGTGCAGGGTTAAATTAAACATGTAAAATAGCGCTTCAAGCGCTGTAACAAATAAGTAACACTTCACACGAGCGCTTTGCAACAGCGCTGATGCAAACACTGATTGTATTGCTTCGAATTACAGTCAAGGAAATAAATTCACTACCCATTTCCCACTTAGGAACGTATCGTGCAGAAATCACCATTAGGACCATCGTGTAAAGGTTACGTAAAACTGTGTTAGGCTAAAGTGCAAATTAAATTGTACGTTTGTATTGTATCGTATTTTTTTGTACGTAACCTACTGGCGATATAGTTGATGGAATCGACAAAAATGTATGAAACTGACAATAATCGATAAGTCATATTTGTCACGTGTGAGATATCGAACGTCATTGTCAGTTGAATACATTTTTTATGTTCGCTATCGAATCGCTTTGTAGCGCATGTACTTTAGGTAATCCTATATGGAAATATATATTCTATTTTAGCGCTTTTTTAACGCGTAACAAACGCCTGTGCGAATTCTGGCTTAATAGCAACGATTACTGCATGTATTTTGCTAAATAAAGGGTTAAATACTTACGCTCAGATTCAATATATTTCAAGCCTTATACGGTTTCACGGGTGTGTTGTTACATAATCTACAACTGGGGTAAGCAGTAACAATAATCGTTTAGTTTGCGACGATCATGTCCTTAAAAGGATAATGGTTAAATGTTATTTCTAAGCTAGTAGATAGCTTACTTATTTAGTGGTTATTTTTTCTACAACGCGGGCAAAAGCTAAGAAAAAATACATGTCAGCTATATAACTAGCGGTAGCAGCGCCTCTCAACGTGCCAGGAGTCCTCGTTTGTCTGGGCAATGTTTAATATCTTTAATTATTAAAACAAAAGTGGTAGAGCCTGCTTCAACATCTTCGCACGAATTGTCCGGCTCGCCTGGTGAAATACCACGTTCACACAGAAGCCAGGCGTGAAATCGAAGCGATTCCGTATTTCGTCTGACGAGTGTGGTGCCGGAGGCTTAATTTTAGTCCACTTACCCTTTCTCATTTCCTTATGATGGGAAGGGGAAGATTAGGCACAGGAAGAGGATATGAAGAGGAATTATCCTCTTGGTGTGCGTCTCCTCCTCCGTAGATTAAAAGTAGGCAAAGCATCTGCAATTGAAGATGTACAAAAATGCGTCGGAACAATTAACTTGATCGATCCGCTGCTCGTTTGCCCCCTTCTCCTATAAAAAAAAATGTACACGGGCAGCGGTACCTTTGCTATTTCAGCGAGTCCACGTGGCCGCTTGCTCGTTTGCCTCTTTATAATATTAAAAAATAGTAAATAAACAGACGTTTGACTTACTCGAATATCAACATAGTATAAATGTAAATAGTAATTTAAGATAACTTAAAGCGAAATATTCCTTTGACGCTTTCCTCGCTTTGACCTTCATAATCTCCTTTGACAAGCTTAAGGCAATGGTGAGCAATTTAAAATATACTTGTGTAGTAATATTACTAAATGTTAGTGTTTAAGTATAGTGAATAGGCAGTTACTAAACTACCGCGATCGGTGGCTCAGGGGACCAATTCACTTGTAATTCTGAAGACTTTGGGTTCGAATCCCGCCATGTATCAATGTGTTTTTACTTCTAATTGCATAAATATATCCGACGTTCTTACGGTGAAGGAAAACATGATGTCAGCGTTGTTGACTAAGGCCTGGTTATTTTAGGGTAGGATCCGAGCCCCTCAGTTGGAACGTATAACTGGTGATAAGATAATTAAAAACTGTAACTATTTGTTTGTAAACCAAGAATAATATAATTCAATAAAGTAATAGTAGACTATACATCACTAAAAAAGCTAGCTCTTTCTTTTTCTAGCTTTTTCTTTGACTTCGTCCGCGAGAAATTACGAAAATAAAATTAATAAATATAGCCTATATTACTCAGTGATATTGTAGCTTTCTAATGGTGAAAGAATTTTTGAAATCGTCCTTGTAGTTTACGAGTTTACTCGTTACATACAAAAATAAAAATCTTTCGCCTTTATAATATTAATATAAGATATAAATGGGTTACGGCTGAGCGATTCCTGGGGGGCTACCCCAAGTACTTTTCGATTGGCGATATCTCTCATGGAATCGACAAAAATTTATGAAACTGACGTTGACATTCGATAAGTCATGTGCTTGTCACGTGTGAGATATCGAACGTCGTCTGTTCGTCGTTGTCACTTCCATACATTTTTGACGTTCGTTATAGAATCGCTTCGTAGCGAATGTACTTTGGGTAATCCCCTTGTTTTGTTAAAAGCCGAACGAAATAAGATAAATACATTGCTACTGTTTCTGACAAAACATTTTCAATGGCAGATAAAGTGAAAACGTTTTGTCAAACGAAATATAGGTCAGAGGAATCGATTTATTTCAGAATATAAATAATCTTATAATACTAATCTGTATTTATACTATTTTTTTTATATTATAAAGCTAGCGAGCAAGCGGCCACCTGAATTCGCTGAAATAGCGAAGCGACCGCTGCCCATAGACATCTGCAATTGTATAATAGATTCGTTGCCTACCCTTAATCTACGTTGGAGGAGACGCACAGCAAAACGATAATCCCTCTTCATATTCGTCCCCTCCCCCGCCATATCCTCTTCCCCTTCCCATCACTAGCTGTTGCCCGTGACTTTATACGCAGAAATAATAAAAAAAAACTAAGTATCCTATGGGTTATCCAAACTATGTTTTAAGTCTATAAAAAATGTCATCATGATCCGTTATTCCGTTCTTGACATTTCAAAGATAAATCTATCCATGATTTTTCTTTACGTCTATATCTATACTAATATTATAAAGAGAGAAACTTTGNTATACGTCCCCTCCCCGCCATATCCTCTTCCCCTTCCCATCACTAGCTGTTGCCCGTGACTTTGTACGCAGAAATAATAAAAAAACGAAGTATCCTATGGGTTATCCAAACTATGTTTTAGGTCTATAAAAAATGTCATCATGATCTGTTCTTCCCTTCTGGACATTTCGAACAAATATCTATCCATGTTTTCTGTATACGTCTATCTATACTAATATTATAAAGAGAGAAACTTTGTATTTTTGTATGTATTGAAATAACTCAAGAACTACTGGGCCGATTTCAAAAATTCTTTCACTCATAGAAAGCTACATTATCCCCGAGTATCATAGGCTATATTATTTAATTCCACGCGGACAAAGTAGCAAACAGCTAGTCTTAATATATAGTGATATATCTGATAGAAATATATTTAATATATCTTGTATGATATGGTTAGCCCAGTTCTATTTCGGTGCCAAAAGGATCAACAATGTAAATGACTCTGTCAATGTTGAGTTATATCGTGTGCACAGAGCACAGACTAATACAAACAGAGAGTATAGAATATATCCAGAGTAATATGTTGTTTGCTCTGTAACTTGTCATTTCACGATTGGAGCTAAGCTTTCCCGGACCTTAGAATATAGAAATGGACTAGGCAACGATGCCGTTCTAATTTTCCATAGATAACATGTTTGTAGGTATCTTTTTTTTTCTTTTTATAAGAGAAGGGGGCTAACGAGCGGCTGGAACACCGAGGTGATCTTCGATGCCCATGGACTTTGCAACACTCGAGAGACCTCAACGGCTCTCCAGAACTCTCCAGAACGGCTGTAAGGATCTTGGTTAAATCTTACACAGATGTAAAACAGAGTTTGAAAGAAGACAAAGGCTATTTACTATAGCCTACAAACGTTCAGTTATAACTGCACAGTTCGATTGTATAGTAAAAACCGATCACAGGTTAGTTTTAACTGCGCAATCGAACTGTACAGTCAAACTGAGCGTCTGTAGCTGGTATGTATCAAAATATAATGTATATTTATCACGGTTTAACTGGAATAGTATGTCTTAAGACTTGTACGCACCAGGATAGTATGATAGTCCAGTAACAAGTAATTTAGTAACTAAACATATCCAAACAGCAACATTTCAGTAGAGCTGATTAGTAATTCCTTTCTTCGGATCCTTGCTACTTGACTAAAATACTATGTTGGTGCGAACAAGGCTTTAGTTATGTCGTAACTTGTCCAAGTCACGTATACGGAAGAAATCACATATTTTACCAAATTTAGCAGTTGATATTATTGTTCTGGCATTTCTCCAAGCACGTGAGGGTGATGTACAAAAATGGGTCATAGATAAAAATAACTTGATTAATGCAAAATAACTTATCTATTATTTACTAGCTGTTTTCCGTGACTTTGTCCGCGTTGAATACTAAAAACATAATAAGAAGCTTATGTGTTATTTAAATAACACAAAAACTACTGGACCGATTTCAAAAAATATTCACTGTTAGAAATCTATGTTATCCCCGAGTAACATAGACTAAATTTCTACATCCGCATAGACGAAGTCGCGAACAACAGCTAGTCTAAACTAATATTATAAAGAGATAAAATTTGTATTTTTGTTTGTATTTAAATAACTCAAAAACTACTGGACCGATTTCAAAAATTCTTTAACCATTACAAAGCTACCTTATCCCCGAGTAACATAGGCTATATCATTTAATTCCACGCGGACGAAGTCGCGAACAACAGCTAGTAAGATTATAAACGAAAGAAGTGTGTATCAATATTTGTTAATAAACCTGCAATTTTACGCTCGAGGCTCTACATTTCGATCGTAATGAAATTTTATTGTCCAGATGTTACCGCTGCCCGCACAATTTATTACCTTGTTTCGCAATTCCTGTTACCTTTTATCAACCTTTTATATCTTACCTTTTTATATTTTTAAAGGTGATTTTTATATTATAAAGATTTTTAAATAAATAACTCATCTATACTTAATATTATAAAGTAAGCAACTTTGTATTTTTGTATTGAAATAACTCAAGAACTACTGGGCCGATTTCAAAACTTCTTTCACCATTTTAAAGCTATACATTATCCCTGAGTAACATAGGCTATATTATAGCACGCGGACAAAGTCGCATGCAACAGCTAGTTTAATCAATACGAAAACATTTAGTTATACAGTATCAGGAACAGGAACAGAAAAAACGGGGATTTTGCTTGGTCGTAAGGCCGTTTTTTGTGTGGCATCGGTAAATAAAGCCGTAGGGTTATAGAAAAACGAAATTATGTGCTAAGATAAAAAAAAAACTAAAAAGAACAAGTAAAATTGTTTCCTATGGAAAAGGCATTTTTCGTAATAATGAACATGTTATTCTTAGGTCTACTACCTATATCTCTAGAAAGGCTTTTAGAAGTTTTTTTTTTTATTATAAAGTGGCAACCGAGCAAGCGGCCGGATTCGGATTCGGACCGGATTCGCCGAAATATCGAAGTGATCGCTGCACATAGATATCTGCAATTGCAGTTGCCTAGCCTTAATCCACGGAGGAGACGCACAGCAAGAGGGTAAATCGTCTTTCTATGCGTCCCCTCCTATGCAAAATCCACTTCCACTTCCCATCATTTCCTTATAACAAAAGAATAGGAAAGGAAATTGGACTAAATTTAGTCCTCCGGCACCACACTCGTGAAACAAAACACAGAATAGCTTCCATTTGACGCCTGTCTTCTGTATGGTCGTGGTATTTCACCGGGCGAGCCGGAAAATTCGTGCGAAGATGTTATTACGTGCTCTACTACTGTCAAAAATTGCAATATTCTATTTAAATTATTGTTAAAAGGAATTAATCAAATACAATAATTATTGCCAAAATAAATACAATAACTGTTTATATCATTTGATTAAATTATATTTTAATAGCATGTAATTATTGCGTATGTCATTTCAATGTGGCTTTTTACGCGTCAATTATTCAACAATGCTTTGGTACATTTCATTATATTTAATTGTGGTTGAAAGATTTATTACCTTGCTCTGTTAAACATATTTTATAGATTAAATATCGCATGTATAGGTATAAACGCCGGTATAAATGACTCACGCTATATCGTGTTCGAGACGTGCCCCGTCCGAGACCGCGCCGTCAGTGTTCATATAAAATGTAACAAAACATCATATACAACCAATTCGGTAATAATAGTGAAGTAACGGCCCCAGCCGAGGTTCCTGAGCGAGTCCTCGAGCACCACATTTACTCTTAAACGAGGTTTAGGCTAAGCGCCATCTGCGCCTTGCCACCTCAAGCCCGGTGAATCTGTAAATGCCTCCTCTAGGCAAACAGTGACCTTCAGTCACAAAAAAAATCATTTACAAATATCCATGCATCGTAATTTTCGTATTTCTATATTAGTATTATGTGTATTTCGACCTATGATGTTCTCGATTTTCCGCAACTCCACGACTAGCGCGTATTTTGCGTGACATCACACATATCTTTTTTCTTCGCCGATATGTGCAGACATCACGATGTTTTCCTTCAACGTAAGAGCATCGGGTAAATATGTACATATGAAATTCGAATATTAATGAGAAGTAATATTCTATTGAAGTCATTCAAGATTTAAAACTTTTCCTTTTTAATAAATATTAAGAGGTAAGAAAATAAAAAAACTGCGTTTAAAAAAACCGCCTTCCAA
>QDHC01004600.1:1045365-1065078 GCA_013186455.1 Papilio dardanus tibullus | reverse complement strand
TGACATTTTCATTAACACTATCGGCCCAATTTTAACACCCGCAACTTCGCACGTGTTCCTAATTTAATTCGTTGAAGATTTTTTTTATTTGGATTTTGTTCTTTAGTATACATAAAATATGTTAAAAATTATATTTATAATATTAGCAAAATACGTATTAATTTCTGTGGTCTTCCTTTGACTAGAGACGATTTTAATGTGATCAATTTGTTAACGTTAATTGTTGAAATTAATTAGTTAACAAACATAATTGTATGAGTAAATGTAGATTAATTTACTTGAGTACCAATCTATTAGTAGAATGATGTTCTATTGTTTGTCTTAACACGTTGTAAGCAATTTCAATTTAGGTAATGTTAGTGTTTATACATGATAGATTAGAAATAAACTATGGATTATTTATAAATATGATCTTTTATACATAACAACTCTATATTGGAACAAATAAAGTGATTTATTTAAACTAAAAAATAAAATTTGCTAAATAATTTAATCTAATTTTAATTTAAAGCCAACTGCAGGCGCTTAGTTTTAAATGTTATATTATTAATTAAACGTGCAGTTACAACTGCAATGTGTTGTCAAAACTGAGAACTGTACAGTTTGATTGCGCAGTTCAAATTGGTGTGTGACGTGTGTCAGTTAAAAAACGTAGCCGGCTTAATCAAATCATTGCATTACCACGAGTTGATATGCAATTGAATGTTTTTTTAATAAATTATTTTCCTTCAATTTGTTTAAATTAACAGTGAAACGAAATGTTGTTAGTAGCAACATCTGCACGAAGGAATGATTACACAATATTCGCAGCACTCGCGGCTAAATTTAATTGTTGAACACAACTGCGGAACCACTCAGTTAATTTAAAGCTGTGAATTACTGCTTAAGCAGGAAATTGCATTTACAAATTAATCTATATTGAATATTCAAATATTGTCTTCTCTAGAAATTTACAAGAATTGCTTACAAAGGTAAGGTAAATGTAATTGACAGATGTGAGGGAAGAAAGAAAGAACAATATCCACTGGCAATGCTTATTAAGAAAACTGTCATATATATACCAACTTATTCTAAACGTAAAACTAAATCTTTTCTTAAACACTAATGGCTTTATACATTACAGTAATAAGTTATAAGTTTTTAGTCATGTCATCAATTTGAAAAGTTCCTTACGATTTTACATACCAAAAAGTTTTATGTTTATTATTTTAATATTAGTTGAATGCTGAAATATCTGTACAAAATATCATGATTTTTCTCTTTCAAAGACATTACTTGACAATATGTTTTGGTGAAAGTGTTTTCGAGAGTGGAATTTGATAACAATGATGCTGGGGTTAGAAGTTGCTCTATTGGATACATTTTTACATGGAATATGTTGCGTTATACATAAAAGTATAGATCATAAGGAGACATGGTAATGGGAAATAGCTAGTATCACCGATAAAATACGTTAAGTGGCTATTAAACAGTTTACATATACGGTTTGAATACAATTATCTTCTATCGGCCGCATCGTAAATCGTCGAGCGCAACGATACTGCTGCTCACCGAAGACTAAATTTACGGTACAAACTTGGCTATATTCCAAAAATTTTGTTTTATAAATATTTCAACTTAACTCGTATCGTTTATCTTTTCGATATAACAAAAATAAGGAGAAAACAAGCTATTACGCCATCACCTTTAAGGGGTAGAGAGAAATTATCAAATTATATTTAGCCATTCACTCCTGTGTGCCTAAAAAAAGCTTCTTCTGTGCATAAAAGGATTTTATATTATTTTTTTAGTATGTAAGAGTAAAGAATTAATTACCAATTATAAATTCATCCGAGTATTAATTGCCAAGAAAATAATTAATCCGAAGTTATTCAAATTAAAAGTCAATACATTTATATTACCCAGACTCTTAAGCTCAAAACAAAGCAATGGCAACAAGTCTCTTCAATTATTTTTATGGTTATCAAACAAAATGTTATTACACCCTTAAGGCAAGGAATCCTTTTTGCGTAGCAATAAAATTATACTCTCTGATTTTGGTAACAATAATCTCATATTCCAACCCCGACGTAAGAAGAAAGCCTATTTTGAATAATTAAAGGAACAAACATCAAAGTGAAGAGACGAATGTCGCTCCCAGTTATGACAAAGACGAGCTTTTTTCGCAAAAAAATATACATTCGTTATTGTAATAGTATTGTCGTGTTCATATTTCTTTTCATGTAATAATTTCATGTATTATTTCATAAATCTTACAATTTTACTGCATTTATTTATTTCTTTTTTTTTATGTTATAAAGTGGCAAACGAGCAAGCGGCTTTGTGACTTCAAGTCTCTATCCAGTTTTATTACTATTTCCGTAGTTAGTGTATTCCTTTCTATTACCTCATACCAAAACGACGCTGATATTCAACATGACGTGTATATAAAATATCCCTTTGCAGTACACCCTTTCCTCTGTCTGTGAAAAGCAACGCATCTTCATCTCTTAACAGTGGTAGAGCCCGGTTTCACATTTTCGCACGAATTGGCCGGTACGCCCGGTGAAATACCACGACCACACAGAAGACAGGCGTGAAATGGAAGCAATTCCGTGTTTCGTCCAATGATTGTGATACATTATTCCACTTTCCCTTCCTATCCTTTCTTACAAGGAAATGATGGACAGTGGATTTTTTGGGGGAGGGGACGCATACGGATAGGAATTATCCTCTTGCTGTGCGTCTTCTCCTCCGAAGATTGAGGGTAGAGAACGCATCTGCAATTGCCGATGTCTATTGACAGTCGCTTTGCTATTCTAACTGGTCCAGGTGGTCGCTTCTCGTTTGCGATTTTATAATATGAAAAAAACTTAAGCACTTAATTATAAATTATACAATAAAAACAAGCTCAGTAATGAAATAAATATATTTCCACGCGTAGAATAAATATCTGCATTTAATTTCCTTATACCTTGTTACAATGTTAGTTAGCAATGTTTCTGCATCGCGGAACATAAATTTAAATTCAACGCAAGATGTTGTTAAATTTGCTAAATTACCTGAGTCTCTATTCTCTACTTTAATGTTATTCGTAATAGTATTAAGTGAAATTCACAAAAACAACATAATTTAACTTACAATATTTTGAGGTCTATGAACTCAAACTACGTTTTACAAAAAATATTTAGTCAAGTTTACAAATTAGATTGACGATTCACTGAAAACGTTTGAATCACTTTAACGTTTTAAAAACAAGACAATTTTTAATCAAAATTATGGATAATATTTTGTAACTTATCAAAGACTTATTTTTTCACATATTATAATAAAACATTTTAGTAATAATACAGTACTGTAAACTTTTACTCTTTTATTCTTACTTTAAAAAGTTTCTTGAAACTGTTATTGTTTTGCAGAACCGAGAGCATAAAAACATTGTTCTTTGTTGCCGAGAAATATATTTAAAATTTCTAAGAATAATTATAATTCTACGTTAATTTAATAACATTATTATAACGAAAACGAAAATAAAATAGTTTAAAATGTAAATTAGTTTACTTTACTTTAACTTAAGCTGTACGGGATACATAAGATAAAATTAATTTGGAATAGGTATGTTTATCTTTTTTATAAGATAAGATAAGAAGAAAGCAAACGAGCATAGGAAACACTAAGGTGTTCATCGAAGCCTACGTCCATCCGCATTACCAGAGGAACTGCAGATGCGTTACCGGCAAATTCCCACTATCTTTTCTATTATTTTTATTTTTTTGTACAATCTTAAAATTTATGAAATCATTAATTCCATTAAGCCAGAGTTAGTACATTATAAAGTAATCGCTTTAATTCCGCGCCTACTTCGCTAAAACTTTTTACTCGTAATATTTAAGAAGCGATTTTTGATACGTCAATTCGAAAATTCAGTAAGATAATATCTTTAGCCGCTTATTCTCAAACTCAACTTTTCCAATACCTTTGTAGCGTTTGGTAAGTTAATTTAATATGAAATAGGAAACAAAAGAATATTAATAAGAAATAACAAATTTCTTGTAAAATAAATGGTTTTTAGTTCTACTAAATAAGATTTATTAATTCATTGTAAAATACAAATGAACAGTACGTTATTATTAAATAAGAAATAAGGTGGACAGATGCACTCAGTCCTACATATATTTATGGCGCAACATGTGCTATATTTGCTATGACTACTAACAAAAGTCCCTTAAGTAACTAATAAGAGACTTTTGTAGCAGTTATAATTGTTTGTTAATAATATTAATATGTCTAAATAAAAATATGAACTTTATTACGTTTAATTAATTTGTTCGTATCATGATTTCAAGACTTCACTGGGAATAAACTAAGTGGATTGGATGTGACGTGTTACTCTGCGTGATTCTTAATTATCATTAACTCCAGTAGTATTGCACGTAACCTGTAAATTAATTAATTTAAACATTTTAGTAGAACCTAATAGTTATTTTCAATTATAATATGATGTGAAAAAATCACAACTAAAAAAATATCTAAATTCAATATTTTATGCGGAAAATTATAATTACTATAATTTTATCGAGCTTTCCTCAGGATACCGATTGGCCGCCGACCCGTCAGCCGGTCTAGGTACATCTGGCGTGACGCCGTAGAGCTGGACCTGCACGAGCTAAAGGCAGTTGATTGGCAGGAGACAACGCAAGATAGGATACGCTGGCGTTCTCTTGTGTTGGTGGCCAAGACCCATTTTGGGTCGCTGTGCCAGCGGAGTAAGTAAGTAAGTATAATTTTGAAATAGAAATTATTAAAGCCAAAGATAGCTTGAAATAGTAATAAAATTGGAATATAAACACAAAAGTTTATTGTTATTAGTTTTCCGGGTTTTCAATGGTTTTAGTAAAATGTCCGAGACTTGTGCGTATTGAAAGTTTGAATCGTTGCCCCGAAGTTGAAGAAGGGTTGTCGTAAAAAGTGACTATTCCTACAGTTATGTAACAAACATACGGTTGAGGCGAGCTTTTATAGTTTTAGTTACGAGTATTAACTCTCATATGTATTTTAGATTCGACCAAACTCATCCTTGAACATGTTATGCATACAATAATAGTAGATATACTTCTTTATGGCACTATTCTAGTAAACCTCTGTCACTTCTAGAAATATTCAAAGCTCTATGCTCGTAACGACAAAATGTTTAAATAGGTATATTATTTTGATACATCATAAGAACAATCGCTTGACTTCGGGTCATCGGTCACCCTAGTTAGTTAGTTATTAGAACAGTTTTAACAATGTGTCTGTCTAACCGTGAGAAAATACTATAGACTATTAACTATATGGTTCACAAAATTTGTAATAAAATCTCGAAGAGTAACCAAAATGTAACATATTTGTAAACAAAAATGCAAGCTTATACGAATCGGAAACAAACTAAACCATTGTACCGAACCGGACGGGACTTATTGATTTGAAACAAATGTTCGGTCTCAGTTTATCTTTTACCGAACTACGGATATCGGTAAAAAAAGTTACAAAAAACAGTTGATTGCGGTCCCGTGGGTATAAAACAAATCTCTAGCGGACATATCGAGTTAAACTTTTCGAATTATATGGGTCCTTGCGTATTTACTGACTCTTTGATATTTATGAAATAAACTAACTGTAGCCCGCAACTTTATCCGCCCGGAATTGTTAAAAAACTTTTTAAGTAGCTTATTTGGTCTTTCAGATTATGTTCTACGTCTGTGCAAGATTTTAGACAAAAACAGTTATGCTTAAACAGTTATTTAGAGACGTTTGCAATGCTTAGGTCTTAAGGGCGTATATTTTGCACTATTATTTGTATAAAATTATTCTAAAAATTATTACATTTGCAGACACAAGGTTAGTGCTTTAACTTCCAAGTGTCCCTTTCAAAAAAAAAAACATTAACAATTTCACTGTTTAAACTTCCGTGAGACATTATTATTAATTACGTGAGTGTAGCCGTTTTTATTTACTAATTACATTAACAATGTATTTTGAATTTATTATATTTTTTCCTGCTATTTTTATAAATGTTACATGATAATGAAATTCTTACAAGAGTATAACATTGACGACGTGAAGTTGGCGGGATCCATGCATAAATCATTTTACATCACACCGATACAACTTTGTCGTATCCTCATGGCGCTATAAAAAAAATAATCATAATATTCTGAATTGATCGAAAAATGTAGCTGTTTTTGATATACTCGTATTAATTATTATTATTATATTCGTATATCTTTATTTTTTCCGTGAAATCGGTCTGATAAAGATATAGGGTTAGAAAATAAAAACACTAGAAAATAAAAAAAATAAAAAAAAACTAAGACACTCATACCTAAATTGATTGATACTCGTATCTAAAGTGACACTTAACTGTTGGTGAAAACGAAAGTAGTGTTAGGTGACATTTAAAATGAATTAAGGTTTACCTAAAATGTAGGGATTTTTGGTGAAAACGGCCATAAGTTACTGATTAATTGACTGACGGACAACGGGGCAATATGCACAGACATTTTTAGCGAGCACTAACAAAGGGTTAATCAAAATTGGTCCCTAAAAGTGGTAGTAAAGTTTATATCGCAAAATATTTTTTCATTTTGCCTACAACAAAACCAATTTCCATAAAACATGTCTGTGAATACGAATTATGTTAATAGAATAATTTAATAATTATACATTTCAAAAATCAGCTTTTATCATTATAAATTCAACCGCACTATTAGTACGTTTGTTCTATAACTCTGTTTTAACACATTAATGTAATGAGTTGATTTGCATTAAATATAAATTAAGCTAACATCGGCACGTTCCCTGCGGTTGCAAAAAAATAAACATTTTTAATTAAAAAAGATAATTATACGAATAAAAATAACTTTTTTGTTATCTTAGTAAATTGTACAAAAATATATCTCGTATAGCAGGATTTATATTCTTTCGTATTCGGGTATTTTTTAAACAATATAGGAAAAGAAAACTTTATGACGTACCGGTCACGTCCCGAAAAACCCGAAACGTGCATTAACATCAGCATTTACTCAACTTTTTGAAGAGAAACGTTGACTTGAAGGGGACAAGAAAATACCAGTGATGTGGCTTTTAACCTTTTCAACACTGATGAGAAATAATGTTTAAATAACCTTCTTATGTTGGAAATCGGTTCAAAAATATCTAAAAAATGTACTTCTATACTATAAATATCTATACTAATATTATAAAGAGAGAAACTTTGTATTTTTGAATTTATGTATTTTTGTATGCATTGAAATAATAACTCAAGAACTACTGAACCATTTTCAAAAATTCTTTCATCATTAGAAAGCTACATTATCCCTGAGTAACATAGGTTAAATTATTTAATTCCTCGCGGACGAAGTCGCGCACAACAGCTAGTAATATTATAAAGAGAGAAAGTTTGTGTTTTTGTATATATTGAAATAACTCAAGAACTACTGGGTCGATATCAAAAATTCTTTCACCATTAGAAAGCTACATTATCCCCTAGTAACATAGGCTATATTATTTAATTATACGCGAAAGACGTCGCGAACAACAGCTAGTACATTATAATTTTAGAGTATTAAAAATATTTTCAACGGAGGCGTAAAAATTGTTGATATTGTTTTTAAAATTTGAACCGCTTTTGGAGCCGCTGGGAAAAATACATTAGCGGCCAATTTGCGGCTTGAAACGTAAAAACTACGAACACGTTCACAAAAAGGTAATAACATTCAATTTGAACTTAAACAATAATTTGCTAATGAAATAATTATTTTATAACAATAACTAAGCTTTAGTTTTCAATAGCACTTAGCTTTAAAATTAAAATGTCATCATATTCAGAAAATTAGTTGGATAATAACCAACATCAGTATTTACACTGCCCAAGTCACTTACCATAAACAGCTAAAATGTTCAAAAACATTAGGTAATTGGGACGGTCGTTTAGATTGGCGAAGCAGCGATTAACAACGCTATCAAATATTACACACATCCCTTTAAAGACCGTAAACATATTTTAAAAAGGTTTGAATGGTCTTGTGTTTTAACGTATTAAATTAATAATATTGTGGTGACGAACTTTTTTTATGTATCGGGAAAATCTTTATAAGATGGCCCTGCCTTTCGGGGGAAAAACAGAGTTATGGTGGTCACCAACTAATTTAAAGCTTATTTAAAAAAAAACTTGCTTCACCGGTCTTGTATCATGATAACCACTTGTGTCGCAAACTTTTGCAATATACGAATTTAAACACCTTTTCAATTTTAGTGGATTTTTTAAAAAAATTAAAAGATTTAAAAAAGTATCCTTTTCTACTTAAAATGTTTATCGTAGAGATTGTGTAGATACCAGTTTCAGATATAATAACAAAGTGAATTATTCATAACGCATCTTCTTGTTTTAAGGTGTCGTAAAAATCACAATTCCCAAGTATATCAGATCACGTATTTTATGATGTGTAGTGATGTGAAGCTTACAAAGTGTTGCTGACTTTGCTTAACTGTATTGAGAATTTTACGTGACTGACGCATTACGATAGGTATACTGTCAAGGACCTATACAGGGGGGGTAGTTAGGATTTATCCCCCCCCCCCAAATCTCTCTACAGTATAGTGGTTATAGCGATTTTACACAGTTGATATAGTTGTTTCAATATTTGTCCTTCCTCGAAACAAAAGTCCTGATACGTGCTTGTATAAAGTTTCACATAAGAATGCATGCATGAACCAGCGCCATCATGGTGACGAAAAAATGACATAGTGTGGCAAAAACTAGAGTCAGTAAGACATTTTCAAAACACTTTTTAATTAGTAAAATAAAACACATGTAAGTATTTACATTTTTCTTAGTCTCTACATCTATACTAATATTATAAAGAGAAAAATTTTGTATTTTTGAATTTTTGTATGTATTGAATTAACTCAAAAACTACTGAGTCGATTTCAAAAATTCTTTTACTCATGGAAAGCTACATTATCCCAGAGTAACATAGGCTATATTGTTTAATTCCACGCGTACGAAGTCGCGAGCAACAGCTAGTGTAAAATAAAGTTACAAAACGTAATAAATACGTAACCTCTAAAACAAGCTATTGTATATAAAGTTCCCGAAATAAATTGATTGAAAACTAACTTTTAGTTTTGATAAAAAAGCTACACCGCAGTTATTCAATAGTTCGATATCAATTGGAACAATGCAAGTACTATTTGGACTCTTAACTATGAGCTTCCAATAACGAAATAAAAAACATTGTTAAAACAGTTTTTTTAAAGGAATGAAAGAGATAAAAATATTTTTGTACAATTGTTGGTCTATGGAAATCTATAGAATCAAATTAAAGAATAGAGTAAAGTTTTCTACAGTGTTCAGTTTTTTAACTGTACAGTTTTAGCTGTGCAGTCAAAACTGATGTACACACATCAATTTGAACTGCGCAGTCGAACTGTATAGTTCTCAATTTTGTATACACACGTCAATTTTAACTGCGCATTACACCTGTGCAGTTAAAACTGAGCGTCTGAAGCCGGCTTAAGACATTCTTGTCATTTTTTTGTGTGTGCTTAGATATTGATTTCTAAAATTCTCTAACGTTTTTCTAAGCAGTACCTTAGCGTTGATTTTTATCTGTGTCTACAAAAAGACACTCTCTCTGTGACCACATAACGATTCAGAGTGCGACTTCTTTAAGCCACACCTTAACTCTTTAGTTACAGTAGTTATAATAAAATTTAAATGAAGACAAACTGCGGTGCTGAAACTGTAAACGTTAAATAAAACTCTTTCGATATACAATGTAATTCTAATCAAACTGTATCAAATGAAAAATAAATAAAACACCTTAATGAGAAAGCGGAGAACGAACCGTTTAATCGAAAGTTGTTAAAGGATTTGGAATTGATCGCAACAATTTTAATTAAGAGTTCTGTTTGAAAGCAATCAGTTTCCGTGATGTGACATAAAGCTACGCGATTGTTTTGAATTAAATATTTGTTTATTTACATTTATCGAAATGCGTAAGTATATTTAATTAAATTAGGAGACATTAGTAATGGCAACATTGAAGTTGAAATGTAAAAAGAAATATTGTATAAAGTAAGGTGCAAAAAAGTTGAAATTGAAAATGTTTCGCGGCTCTAAATTGTTGCCCTGGAGAACAAACATAACTTCACTTGACGTAACAAGCTGTTGCAAACTGAATTGCGCCTGTACCGCACGCCAATTTAGCCACAAATTAAGTGTGCGTTCCGATCTCGACATCATAAAACGAAGTGTAACACATTTTTAAAAGAACATGTTTGACATTTTTTACACCTTTTTCAAATGTGTTACAACAATTTTTTGTTCCATTTGTTGTTTACGTTTGTAAATTATGGTAGTAACACTCTTTCTTAGCCATTGAGCCATGTAAGCACTAGGACAGTATTATAGTCAAGTAGCCAGTAGCAAGTATCCGTACAAAGGATTTACTAATCTATTCTACTAAAATATTGCTGTTCGGACACGTTTCGTTACTAAATTACTACCCTAGTGAGTAAGTTTAGGCTTAAACGAGTCCGAACAGTAGTAAATCCTTTATTCGGATAAATGCTACTCGACTAAAATACTATACTGGTGCGAACAAGGCTCTAGGGACTTTTAATTACATCTATTTTAGTATATTGGCTTTTTAAAATGCTAAATTTTATTACAATATTTCTGGATAAATCTTCATAATCCTTACCCGTTTTCTATACATAACATCCCTTTTTAAAAAAACATAATATATTTAAACTAGAAATTCTTTACTTTGCGCGTAACTTTCCCGTATCGCTTTCTTACGTTGCACATAAAAGGTAAAATTTTGTGATAAACGTAAGTGGTTGTTTGCAACATTGTATAGAAAGACAACACCTGAACCAATTCAAAGAATAGACTTAAGGTACATGAGGAAATGAACTGATGAATTAAACCATTTTGTTCCTATTTGGCTTAAAAATTACTAAGTACCAGTTTCATTATGTTTTTCACATATATAATCAAGTGAACTCGCAACTCGCAAGACAAGTTCATAATTTGTTTCGTAATAATACCGGTCCATAACACTATGGTTTCATTAGACCAATGTCATGCAAAATACGGCCTTACGCCAAAGCAAAAGCTTCCTTTTTTTCGTGAACTCCGTCTACTGAAGCCATAGGAGAAAGCAATTGCTCTCAATTTCTAAGTATTTTATATAGAGTGTGTGGGAAAGTAATATATTACTTTCAATGAATCGCTCAAATTAAAACTTTTAAAAGCTATTGGCAGTGATCGTAGAATCTGGGATGTTAGACCGCACAGGAACTAATGTTACTTAAGACGATGTGGTACTTAAGCGAGAACTTCTCGATATCGTCTCGTCTCGCTACATATTTAACTTGAAACAGGCTATTTATCTTAAGAAAGCGAAGCTAGTATATTTTCGCTTATATTCGTCTTCATATATAATGTAACTTATGTTCGTTATTTGTATTTCATTGGCTTAACTCTACGTTAACATTGAACTAATATTATCTTATCACTAACACTATTCAAATATAAGTGTGAAGTCGACCATCCCCAACTGGACCAGCGTAGTTGACTATGGCATATTAAACACCTACTTAGGTCAGGCTCTGAGCCCCTCAGTGGTGATTATAATAAGCTGATGATGACAATACCTCTATAACAAATCAGGAATACATTGGCTCGTGAACAAGAAGGTCATAATACAATTGACATAAAAACAAAACAACATAGGCGTTCTCTCGTGCATTCACAAACTTATTTACCTGTGCACAAAACAGCTTAAAATAAATAGTAAAACGAATGATATGAAATTTTAAAAATTCAACGATATTTCACCTTTCAATTGGTATAGCCGTTCGCGTGATTGGGTTTGAATTACGTGTGCGAAACGCAATCGATTAATTGCCTTGCGGGCACTTGATCAATTGCTTCATTTAAACTTGACAGGGACCGCGTGACAGGCAAAGTTGACTCTGCCAGAGATACCGCTGATGTATGCAGCTTTTGATCACTTTCGAATACACCTACTGAGTATATAAATATAATAGGCATTGAAGGAAAATAATAATGACACAGGTTACAGGGTACTGCCTTTGTTGCACTGTACCATTAATCTTTAGCTTTAAAAATTATCAGACTAGTGTCAATACTACATCGTACATCACTAGCAGTAGTGTTTTGTTTCTGTTATGTACAAGAATTGATTGTAATAAATTAATACAGCCTTATAAAATCTAAACAATGCCCATAATTATTCAAACTGATATGAATAAATCATGATCATAAACATTTTCAGGGAAAAATCTTTCGTTGTCTGGAAACTAAAATTCAATATTCAAAAATATTTTTTTCTAGCTTAATATAATGGCTTAAATAAAAATGCCTTTTTATATTAAACTTTTACATCATTAAAAAGGTTTAGCTTAAATAAGTAAATAGAATTAAGTGACATCTATTGACAAGTGCTAGTACTAAAAGCTTTCAAGACAAGGGTGAAATATTATACCGAGAAATTTAACCACGCCATCTAGCGAAAATGCTTAAGAGTTAAGTGCTATTTTCTGTGTAACTATTTTGTATGTAGGCCGTTAGATGGAGCTATAATTTCTCATTCCCAAATAAAGCGAATTCAAAATAAACTGATAGATGGCAGTTAAAACAATTGATTTTATTATAGTGCTTAAAACAATTTTGGAAAACACTGCTTTTTTAGTGAACTTCTTTTTGATGTTATACTCGTATTCTCAATAATGATATAAAAACCTTTTTGTAAATAATTTAGCATCGGACCAGTAGTAGATATCTAACGTAACTTACTCACGTTAACTTAACCTTAGTGTATAGAGTCAAGTAAGGAATACTATATTTAAAACATGCTCACTTTAGATAGGCCTTCGATATGAAAGGAAAAGCAATAAAATAAATGAATAAAACACGAAAGGTATTCAAAAAACAAGTCTATCAATCAATCGAACCGTAAACAGTGCGATAACTTAGTTCTTTTACGTGCCGAATGTTTTTTACAATTCTGCTTTTACAGAACGGGGCGCCAGCGATTGTTTGTTTTCCCATAAAATTTCAGTTGGAGTTTCTCATGTAGAAATTGGCACTTTACGTTTCAAAGGGTGAACAAAAACTTTATACACGGTCGGTGAAAACTCATTCATACGAAATTTCATTCTTTGTGAATGTTAGAAATAGGTTAATATGTTTACACGAGTCGAAAACACTTTTATCGAACGGTATTTTTTTAATACCGTGTCTATATTTGTAGTCCGAATTCGTTTGAATGTCCCCAGCCAACACTGTTACAATTGCTTTTTGACTACTTAAGTAAAGTTTGTCACTTCTATTCAACTTTTTATTCTCACAACACTAAATTTCTTACTTCATCACACATCTACTTTGTTCTCTTGAAGCTCTTGTAAGAAATATACTTGTAATATCTCAAAGTTGGTAAAGTTAATGTTTAAATATATCTTCTGTTATACTACCCGGCTGACGTCAGACGTCTTCCAGCACTTTACACTAACTATTATTGCAGTGTTCTCTGCGGCCACTTATTCTTACGTGGCATTATCAAGATACATTGCTCCACAAACTTGGAACTCCCGCGCTTTTAACCAAAAATGAACAATGAGTGCTAGAGAGAAATTTAATACAAAATGCACTTATTGTTCACAACCACAATTTTATGATGTCCTAGTCCTCAAAGAAATTCGCTACCCTGACGTGCACCCTTCAATAGTGGAGACTTCTTCTTCTTCTTGTGCCAAGTCTTAAACATCACTGACAGTATTTTTCGTCTAGCTTCGCTGGTTATTACGATTTTAAGTAAGTCCTGTATAATGGTTTTGTGGATATCAATATATCCTTGAGACCATACTTTGTTTACGAAGCTCATATTTTTTGTAGGATAACCCCTTTGGTAATAAATATGTCGTGGCAAAATATATGCTGATATGTTACTGGGATCATAGGCGAGTCTGTGAGACGTAGATAGTGCGCTAAAATATGACCTTGCAAGACGACGCTGTAATAGAATATATCAGGTCGTAATGTGCGGAAATATATTTGATTCAATTTAGATTTGTGCAAAAATAGAGTTAGACTTAAGATTAAAATGGAACTCTTAAAAGAACCTTCATTTGTTTTATTTACCTTTTCTTTGACTAATTATGAGTATACTGCATTATAATATGAATGATTTCCCTTTAATATTAAGTCTTACTTGCTTGGGTTAATGATCTACAAACAGTAATTACGTCTTGAATTTTAACAATCTCTTCAGTTCCCTCTTCGGCACGTACAAGAAAAGTATTTGCTGAAGAGATGAAATTTTAATAAAGTGTGTGAAATAATATACGAGTATTTTTTGATTAATACTAAACAAAAAAATTAATAAGTATTTAGACTGCTCTTAGACTAAATTAATAAATAGTTTTATGGTTAATATATTTTTTCATACGTACATCTTTATCAGCTTTTGTAACTGAATTATTTTCTTTTGCAATCTCTTTTAAACCATCCATACTATCTTCTGTCTTGCTCTACATGTTTGATGCAATAAGGTATCTGTGGCATTCCGATTATGAATCTGTAGTTTTATAATTTCTTATCTGACAATTTACCTTTCTGTGGCCACTTCTATAAGTCTGTGATCACTTCTCCTAACTTTATGTTTCTCTCTTCACTTCCTCACTTATCGTGTGCTTTGTGAATTTAGAGTTAAGAGTTTTCTAGTGAATGTAAACAATAAACAATTACAACTAAAGAGTGCTTTATTTCAACCACTATCTTTATAGCATTTACGTGGCTAGAAGTTATTATTATTATTTTACTCACGATGTAATATAAACACGTCTACGTCTAGCTGACCGTACTCTACCATAATACTCGTATGTAATTCTAAACTATCACAATATATCAAGTGTCGCATAATTAAACAGGTCGTAGCCATGTCATCTCCTCTAATTAATAGAAATGTATGGACGATATTATGCTATAGTGCTTCAACAAATATTGACGTTTCTGAACTATGTAGATTCGATATTTTAGATTTTTGCATTGCTCAATATAAAATACGATGTTTTTAAAGCTTTGGATTTTTAAAAAATGTTATCTGAATTCACTAATAGCATCAATATTCGGTAGCTCTAGTTTTATATATTTTTTAATTTTTCTATCTCGTCAAGGCAAAGGTGCAAAGTTTTATATTTTAATAGTAAATATTAACAAGTGCCTCTTTTTAATTTAATTCATACTGTCATAATATTGTAAATTATAAGTGTACTAAACCGTCCTAAGTAATTTTGTTATTAATTACCGAATTTTTACTCTCTAACGCCCTGTTTTCCTTTTGTATCATTTTAATATTAAACGAACAGTAATTATGCTTCGAACAAATTTAATAAGCTTTAAAATAAGCTCCCCATTTACGTGATTGTCACGTAGTAAGATAAATATTTATTTATTATATATTTCATGAACGTTTACAAATAAATTTTTAAATTAAATAACTTCTGTTCAAAAGTATTTAATCTCCAGTCTTTCATTTTATTATTTAATTTTATAAAAAAAAATGTTTGAAAATGCACCTTGCATATTCTTTACAAGACGATTAAAAAACTTCCAAACAATACGTGTTGTATACGAGGCTTTGTTTTTGTTGAAAATGTTCTTTTCATAAAACCGAAGATTACACCTGTCTATGTAAAAATACGATACGTGAAAGTTCCTGCCTTCCATACAGGTCGCAATTAAGATTCTAGCTATTGCTACAAACTTTTTAAAGGAATCTTTAATATTTTTTAACAACTTTTTTGTCAACAATTTCCAAAATCATTTTTCTATTATGATAAAACATTCTGAACTTAATGGCTACTGATTTCTCTTAATCATGTTGTTTATTATTTTGGCTAGTTCTATAAAACTATAATAAATATACTATTGATTTTGTAATAATACAAATACCTTGTAACTCAAGATCCATGATTTATTGCCCTATCATCAGAATCCATTCTTTCTTTTATCCGATCATTTACCCGAAGTATTTGTGTCGCTGCTTTTTATAAACGTTATACTCGTATAATATGTTTTTATTACATCTTTGTATTTTTATCCATTTTTATTTATTGTTACTTTCAAAAATTATTCTACGTATCTATACCTATATTATAAAGAGAGAAACTTTGTATTTATTGTTTGTATTCAAATAACTCAAGAACTACTGGGCCGATTTCAAAAATTCTTTCACCATTAGAAAGCTACATTATCCCCTAGTAACATAGGCCATATTATTTAATTCCACGCGGACGAAGTCGCGCACAACAGCTAGTTTTTTAATAAAGAAAGGACACTTTATCTTATCTTGTTAATATTAAAAAGGTGAAAGTTTGGGTACATGGATGTTTGGTTTTTGAAGGTAACTATAGAACGGGTGAAGGATTCTCGATGAAATTTTGCACAGTTGTATAACATAGTCTAAATGAACTCATACGTACTAAGTTTTCTTTTCAATTTCTCGCAGTTGGAGTCGCGGGCGACAGCTAGTTCAAGCTATCATTTACCTGAAATGCATAGACAATCACCATACAGTAAAAGTTTTGCTTCACATGATTTTAATAAAACAAAATCGTATAAGGTCCGGTTAAATACACGCAGCAGCTTCGTTGCGAATTAGTCGTTCGCCTCATAGTTTTACCATCAAAGCACAGTGTGCTCATCAAATACTAATATCGCAGATCGAAAACGCAATCAGAGTGGTCTAGACTTTTGAAGATACATTCATAGGCTTTGCCAATCACGTTCAGGGGAGCGTGAGATTAATCCGCATATTTGGTTGCCAAACCAGCCAAGTACAATTGGATACAATTCAAGTTTTCATACAAGCACTATGTAAGTAAAGGTCCTAAGATTGGCAACGATAAGCGTGCGTACAACTTGATCAAAGGTATCTATTATGGTAAAAAGAACATGGTTCTTGTCTTAAATATTAATGTATGTCTCAAACAGTACAATCCAGTTCAAATAAGAGATTCATTATGATACGAGTATTATGATGGGAAGGGGACGCATAGGACGAGGTATTATCCTTTGGTGTGCATTTCCTCCTGCGTAGATTATGGGCAGGCAACGTATTTGCAAATGCAGATGTCTATGGGCCGGGGTCGTTTCGGATTTTTCAGCGAATCCTGGTGGCCAATTGCATGTTTGCTACTTTGTATTATTATAAAAAAAATACATTTACGAAACACATGTGTGTAATTCGTAGCCCTTTGACTATTAGTTCTATATGTACTCGTATAAAGAATGCATGCTATTGATTCCACATTGAACAAATGTGAGGCTCAAGCGGGGTGATTTATAGCCTATCGTCAGGGCCCATTTCCTTTTTGATCCGGTCATTTACCAAAGTATTGGATTCACTGAGATATGTAACAGTCATTTAATTTTTCCCGATCAATACTATCCCTTTGGATTGTTCTTTTCTTTATTTAATTCTTAAATTTAACACAACAAAATACTTTTAATACAATCTAAAATTAATGTTATAAATGGACCGGATATTGTGGCAATCGATGGAGGAGGCTTACGTTCAGCAGTGGACGATGATAGGCTGATATTATGGTGATGATAGTGAAATGCGATGGTTATGTCGGATATATGGATGGTACGTTTGAAGGTATCTTCGAAATAGATGAACGAAACTCGATGAAATTTTGCACAGACATACAACATATTCTGGAAGGACACATCGACTACATACGAGTACTATGTTTTTTTTAGTTCTTAGATAGAGTCTGCTGAGAGATGGTATTTGAATAATAATTTGATACAATTTTAATCTATACTGACTAATAAACTTGGGAAGACCTACATTAAGAATTGAGCATTAAAAGAATTCAAGTTATTTAAGTTAGAAGCTCTGGTTATTCTTACTGTGTCGTATAAAGTTAAATGCTAGCTCTTAAGATATTGCCGCGCTTCTCGCAATCCTGCTTGTAAACTTTAACAACACTTGTATTACGGAAAGTATTTATTTTTAAAGCAATGCAATTGTTACTATACGATATATTTATATAGTGAGCTAGGTTAAATAAGTTATAATGTTGTCCCTCTTAGTTTATTGTATTGATATTTTACTATCACATTTCAACCCCTATTATAAGGCAGATGGATTCAAGGAGTAACAAATTTTCTTTCAAAATTGGCGCAATTTTTTGACTGATTTTTTTTCTTAACAATAATAACGCTTACCTATTTAGTTGCCAGTGCAACATATTAGAACTCCTTTTAGAACTCACATGGAAACATATGCAACTTTTTTGTTGATGGTAAATATATCGCCTCTGCCTTAAAAAGGGTTAAACTAACTTGTGCGGCACAGGATATAACAATTGTTTTTTTTTCTCCCTTATTATTGAATTTTAAAATTGTCTTGTATTCAACTCTATATATTGTCAAGTAAATTATGTTAGATATTTCTTTTAAAATTAAATTATATAGGTGTTACAAATGTTTAAGATATCACCCGCTAGGCTGGCCTTGTAATGACAACGTCTAGCAGGAGAAATAGTCGACGATATGTTAGTGGGATCATTGGCGAGCGTGGACCCTGGCGATAGGGCGATAAAATATAACCCTACTTCCCATTTAATAGAATATCGTACTTTGTTGAAAACGAACGTATACATTTTAAACTTGGCTTCAATATATTTTTATCATAAAACTAGATTTTCTTACCTAAGCATTCATAGTTATCAGAGATTTCTAAAACTATGTCACATAAGAAACCCTGATTCCTTGTAAGACTAGCAGCTACTTAGTCGAGTAGCAAGTAATTTAGTAACTAAACATGTCCGAACAACTATTTAGTTCAGTAGATTAGTAAATCCTTTGTCCAAATACTTGCTACTCGATTAAAATACTATCTTAATGTGAACAAGTCTTTAGGGAAGCTACAAAGGTCACTTTCGCATCTGGGTGATACAGAGCCTTAAAGATTGATACCCGATGTCCTCTTATAATTCTTTATTGAGAGTATTTTCATAGTTGCATTTAAGCTTTGTATATTTATTAGCACAGTTGCTGAGAATTGGTGTTTAATTGTGTCTCGACATAAATACTCTATGCGACTACAAACTATATATTTTAAACCTTCATCGTTAATAACAAGAAACAAAGAATGTTGTACACACTTGTAATGTCCACATTTATTGTACCTAAGAAAGTCCAACTGTAAATAGTGTTCTTGGACAATTGCACTATACCTTCTCGCAATCCCAGTATAAAGTAGATAGCATCTTTTATTTATTTTTATGTCTGGAGAGTCCAGCAACTGTGTTCGTAATACTCGTACATTGCTTACAATTAATTTCTTTAAATGAAATGTGCGACTCTAAAATGGCTATGTAGACTTGCAAGATAGGTTTACCGCCTTCTGATAGGAATGTGCATAAGAGCGACAAGAAACTAATCGTTGCTGACATTATTAAGACCTACGTCCAGGATCAGAAGTTAGATGACGATAGTGATGATCAATTTACACTTTACAACTAAATGATTTTGATGAAAATGTTGATTTTTGCACAAAAATCACATACTGACGTGACTACTCACATTGGATCTGAATCTAATATAGACGAACTTAAAGTACATAGTTATAATTACTGTATACT